>APFE030531763.1:158097-222631 GCA_000404065.3 Pinus taeda | reverse complement strand
CAAGGAGTTCATCATCCCTGAGATCACCAATGGTTTTAGCCCACCATTTTGGCCAAGAAGTAGAGGAACCAATATCAGGAGGAGATGGAGAAGGTTCAGAAACAATAGGGGCAGCAAGAGAAGGGTTATTTTCCGGGGGAAGTTCAGGCAGTGTATTATCAAACACACTGATGCTGCATCATCCCTCCCATCAGGTGGACTTACTGGAAGAAGAACACTGTGAGGTTGATCCTTAGAACACTGCTCAAAAGAAGAAGACTGAAAGAAGCCTCTGTCTTCATCAAATACCACATCCTGACTGAAGCTCAGACGACCAGTGGCTATATCTATTAGTCTGTAAGCCTTGTGATGATCACTGTACCCTGTCATCATGAGTTTCTAGCTTTTGGAATCCAACTTAGAGCGCTTAGCAGCTGGAATCCAAACATATGCAATTGAGCTGAATACTTTGAGGTGACTGATCTTAGGCTTACGGCCAGACCACACCTCTTCGGGAGTCTTCCCTTTAACAGCTTGAGTGGGTGATCTATTAAGAAGATAAACAGCAGTAAAGACTACTTCAGCCCAGAATTTGTTTGGAACACTCTTGTGTTGTAACATGGAGTGAGCCATTTCAACAACCGTGCGGTTGCGGCGTCCAACAACACTGTTTTGCTGAGGAGTGTAGGGTGTAGTGAACTGGCGTTTTATGCCATGAGTATCACAGAAGTTGGAAAAAGCAGAAGAACAAAATTCCCCCCCCCCCGTTATATGTCCTAAGAGTCATGATATTACAGCTAGACTCTTTTTCAACTAAGGTTTTAAACTTTTGAAATATACTAAATGCATCAGATTTATATTTGAGAAAATATACCCACATCTTTCTACTGAAATCATCGACAATAAGCAAAAAATATTTGCAAGCAGTGATAGAAGATGTATTCATAGGACCACAAATATCAACATGAATTAACTGGAGTACCTTAGATGCGCACCAAGATTCTCCATTCGTGAATGAAGACCGATGTTGTTTGCCAGCTTGACAAGCACCGCATACACCCAACTGCTGAGTCTGAATGTCAAGTAACCCTGACACAAGTCCGTCCCGAGAAAGCTGAGAGAGATACTGCATGTTTAGGTGCCCATATCGCTAATGCCATAGAGTGCTGATGGGAGAAACACGAGCTGCTAGAGCCACTTCTGGAAAATCACCAGTGTCAAGAAGCCTGTATAAACCATGATCTTCTAGGCCAATAGCAACTGTAAGACTAGTCTCCCTGTCGATAATAGAGCATTTGTGCGCACTGAATACTACATCAAGTTGAGGAGAGTTCCTTATAATCTGACTAACAAACAGCAGATTAATTTCCATCCCAGGAACATAGTACACATTCAGGAAGATGAGTGTGCGCCCACTAGATTGGATTTGAACTGTACCTCTGCCATCTACTGTGTATTTTTCACCTCTGCCAAATACCACGGAATCACTGAAAGGTGAGAAGTCAATAAACCAGTCACGCCTGTGAGAGAAATGGCGTGATGCACTAGAGTCAATGTACCAGGCAGATGATGGAATATGATCTGAAGACCTTTTAGCCATAAAGGCGTAAAACGCAGAATCTGTCTGCTCGGAATGTTCTGCAACATTCGCTGTATGATGAAGCCCTCCCTGTTTCTTATGTTCAGAAGCAATTCTCTGTTGGCAATCTTTCTTCATGTGGCCGAACTTGTGACAGTAATTACACTGCACATTTTTCTTCCTAGCAGGATCAAAAGACTGAGAAGAACCTTTCTACTAAAAGGACTGAGAGGACTGATATTTGGCAGCAAAAGCATTTTCTGAGGAGGCTGATGCTGCACCACTACCAAACTGTTGTTTTCAATGATCCTGCTGCATGAGTTTGGTGCATAACTCCGGAAATTTTAGATCAACATTAGTGGCAGTAATGTTGAGTGTTTCTATGAAGTGCTCATAAGATTGTGGTAGACTTTTCAGAGTGATGACTACCATATCTTCTTCCTCCATGGTGCGACCAATGGTTTCGAGTTGATCTCGAATGTCTTTAATCTTGTTGAGATGTTCCTGTAAAGACATATGTTTGTCCATCATGATGGAGAACAACTGATTTTTGAGAAAGAAAGCTCTGCTCTTGTCGGATGTCTCGTGTAGTTCCTTCAACTGTTGCCAAATCTCAGCAGCTGTCTTGCCAGAAGGAATCTGTGGTAAATGATCATCAGTGACAGAGAGCTTGAGGAGCATAACTGCCTCTCGATTTCAATCATCAAACTTATCTTGATCGGTGCCAGCTGTACCAGGACGGAGCTCTTTGTTGAGAACGCGCTGGTCAAGACGCCTATATTCAAAAATGGTCAACATTCTCTGTTTCCAGATGTTATAGTTTGTGCCATTAAAGTGTTGACTACCTTCCAGCATTAGATTGGTTAGTGAAGCCATCTGTTTGTTTCCCAAGAAAGTAATAAGGAGATCCGACTGATTTGGACAGAATCTGACAGATGCTGGTATATATAAATAACCTGAAATTGTTCTTTTTTTAGAAAGAAATACCAAATTTTGCTTCTACCACACAGGATCGAACTTGGTAAGTACAGTTTTACTTGAAATAATCACTGAAAAAATTTCTGAGTTTGTGCTACCATTTCTGAATAATGGCCACAAAACTAATATCTCATTGTTTGATAGCTGCCCAACTGTATGTTCTTTAAAAAAAAAAATCCACAGCACTATAAAGAAATACTACTATGCACCATAAAAATCTGGAAACGAGGCTCGGCCTAAATACCCAAATTTCTGAAAGTGGCTCTCTTACTTACTGTTGGAAATTGATCCGGGTGTAATGAGAACGACTCAACCAAGAAATAAACCACAGTGTAATGGCACTAACCTTGGTATCCACGATGGATTTGGTGGCGGCTCCATTGACCTTTGCCGCAGAGAAAATATAAGCAATTGGAATATCCCAAACGATGCTGTCACGCGGGTGACCCTGGTTCAATCCACGACAAGGGTGATCCGTTCTCACAAATATAACTCATGTTACGTATAACATGGTTCCGTTGCCACCCGATGCACGCCAAAATACCAAATTGGAATAGGTGGGAAGAAGTGAGTAACCACCCACAGCGATGAAACAATTCGGCAGTCTGATATCGAAGAGTCACAATCTGCAACTGGACAGGACAGTTTCGAGTCTCGACTCCCGCAGAATTTCTCACGGGTAACTGTAATAGAGCGATTAGCCAATGCCAAAATGAATTACGTATAAAGGTATATCTGAGTTTCGAACCGGTCAATGTCGCCGTCGTTTTACCAAGTCCGAGCTCAGTGCCACTGTCGATTTACCAAGTGTTGGAATGTTGGGATCGAAAAAATCAAAGAATCTCGATGTACTTTGTAAAGTTGGCAAATACAACAGAAATGACATACGTTGTGTGCAGAGGCGCGAGTGGTTTGACTACCGGAATCACACTTCCATACCTTGGGCAAACTGAATCGATTCCAACATCGATACCAGCAGAATGGAAGTGGCGGAAAGCGTTGTGAGAGCTATGAGATCCCCAGCGCTACACAGATTGCAGCCACGAAAAAAACATTTAAACCAGCTGAAGAATTCTTTCGAAGGATCCACTTCTGTATCAAGATAGACGACTGTAAGCTTTTATCGCAGTGAGCAGAGCCGAAGCTAAGACTCAGTGAAGGCTATCTGGCTTACAGAGGGCTCGACCTTAGAAAGGAATGACAGAAAGAACTCAAGAGATTAGAATGCAGAGAGAATAACTTCTCAATAAATCTCTTTTTCTGACTCTGATACCATAAAACAGTGTGAAACACGCATATGGATTTCCAAATGAATTGATTGAGCAACAATACTCAATAATAATACAGAGATATTTACAAAGATAGAAACATCAAGTTTCTATGTAAAGAATTAGTTTCATCTAAGAAACTGCTAAAAGAATAAAATTAGCAACAGCTAAAAGAATGAGCATTAAACTTAAATAGTATTATTCTAATAATAACAGACTCTTAAGAATCTATCCCTTATATATCCTTCTACTCTAAAATTTTGAATTATTTTCCTTTATGCTTTGATTTCTAGCACTTGTAGGTTTAACATGCTTTGGAAAATTATTTTTCAATTGTTTTGATAAAGTTTTAGGTATCTACCGAGATTGGATTGAGAGGGAGCCCTCACCATTTTTCAAAGACAAGTATCTTATTCCTTGTATCATCTTTTTTATATTTGGTTTCCTCCTCTTATCTAGAAGAGTTTGTATTAGATGCTAATAACATTTCTTTTCATATTTTCCTTGTTTAGGAAAATCTTGCCGATATGCTCAAGGGCTATGGCGAAGATCTTACAAAACAAAGCATTCAAGCTTCTGTGATCCATATCTTGAATATTAAAAACATATTCGGAAGAAATCACATTGGAAGATTTTGGTCAACGCATTTCAAACCAAGCACTGTGGTTCATCTTCAGGACAAGATGAAGAATCAAATCAAGGGAGCAGGATAAATAGGAAGACGGGGCATCCTAATGACTATAAGGAAATGACTAATTTGATCTGGAGAGGAAAAGGGAAATATATATACATATATAAAGGGAATAAGATATTCATAAATATATATAAAGGATTATATCAAATTCGTGATTTAAGGAAGGGAATAATAAACAATATTCCGATGAGAAATATCAGAAAATATAACTTCATAAGACAAAGGAGGAATAATCTTTTAGAATATAATAATATATATCAAAAAATTAATAATAACAATAAATAGATAAAATAATAAATAAATAAATAAATAATTATTTAATATAATAATAAACGAAAAATAACTATGAACATTATTTTCTACCTAATTATAAAGGATTAAATAAAAGAATCTAATCTCCCTTGTTGTGGAAACTATGTTGGTTACTATGATGCTAAAACAGATGGATTACCAATCCGGTTTCTCTTATGTAAATTCTTCAAGATTGAAACATAGCCAAACACCTTGTAATGTTGTATGAATACCTCCCTAGTTAAGAGGGAGTGTTGAAGGAAATGTAACTAGGTTTAGTGTTCATAAATGTACTTTTGATCTTTGTATTTATTCAAGAAAAGAAATATTATTTTTATAATATATATCAGTGAGTTTCTTGCTCATTGAAATAGATCTAGCACATATTAAAGTGCCATACGTGAGTCAAATAGTCAAAAGAAAATGTTGAAGACCTTAAGGGCATGTTACTATAGGTATACTTATGTATTATAGTCAAAGAAGTCACCTCCAAGCAAATTCAAGTCTCCTCCAAGCACGTGACACCATCAAAGAAGCAATCTGAGCTACATATATGTCAAGTCGGCCTCAAGTCGGCCTAAAGGAGGGACAGTCCTCTATATATGGAGGTTGTCCACTCCTCTAAATATAATGCACTCATTCCTCTTAAACCAACGAGCAACAAAGACAAATCTAAGGTGAAGAGAAAGCAAAGAAGAGGAGCCTCTAGTGCAGTAGAGTAAGGGAAAGTATAAGTGAAGGTTGGAGGTTGTTTTCTAGGGTAAATACAATCACACGTGCGAGAAAATTAAGGACAGTCTACGGTCATATCAGCAGTAAGATCACAATCACATATTCATCATTGGTTGGGCTAGAAAGTTAGGTGGCCTCCTACTCAAGCGAATGTACGGCTCTCTCAAGCAAAGATGAAAGGACCCTAATCTACAAGGTTACCTGTCACACGTGTGAGAATCTAGGGCTGCTATACAGTCACTTTAGTGTACATCTCAAGAAGGATCTTGTTTGGTTGACTGAAGGAAAGTGTCTACATAAGTGAAGGATATCTCTAAGTATAGAAGAGAAGCATCTCTTCTAGAGTAAGTGCAACAAGATCTAACAACAGTTGGAAGGAGGATGAAGTGTCGAAAAACAAAGTGTTGGAAGAAGGAAGTGTCGCAGAACAAAGTGCAGAAAGGAGGAAGGACTTGACTTGCGCTTGGAGGACATTCTAGTCAAGGGTCTAGGGTTTGTCATTGATCAATAAGAAGCTTCAATAAGAGAAACTTACTAAAGGGTTTTCCTCTCAAGAGGAGAGGTTTTGGCCCTAGCAGAGAGCCAACATCTTGTGTTCTTGTTCTTATGCTTTTGATAGCAGTTTGATGAAGTACACACACATGCATTAATAAGAAGAAGAAGATTAAGCTAACAAGACAAAGTAAAAAAAACTCCACCAATTGTTATCAAGTCAAGAAGAATCACACTACACCTAATTGCCCTTGATTCTTCCACACTATAGTGGTCTCTTTCTGGTAGGAGCATCATGTGATGGAGGATCTTGAGGATCCATAGAACCCATGGGATTATTAGCAAGCTCATTCTCAGGTTCCGGTTTAGACTCAGATACAACCTCGTTTTCACTAACAGCTTGTCTTTCAACAATGGTTGGAGGAGGAGAGTCTCTTGCTTTTCCAAGAGTTACATCTTCATCACAATAACCAACAAACATACCTTTCTTACCTGAAGCTTCCAGTTTGTTCCTTTTCTCTTTCGGCACATCGAAGTACACAAGACAACCAAAGATTCTCAATTGACTCACCTTAGGCCTTTCACCAGTGAAGACTTCTTCAGGAGTCTTATTGTCTAAGGCCTGATAAGGAGTTTTGTTTTGCACATAAACATTATTATTTGCAGCTTCTCCCCACAAAAACTTAAATATCTTTTGATCATTCAAAATGGCTCTGATTGCTTCCACAATGGTTTTGTTCTTCGTCTCAACCACACCATTTTGTTGTGGATTGTACGACACAGTGGTTTCTTTATTTATCCTGATGTTTTTGCAAAGATCATTAAAATCATTGGAGATGAATTCTCCCCCATTATCAAATCTGAAAGCTTTGATAAGCTTTCTAGTTTGATTTTCAATCAGAGCCCTGAAATCTCTGAACATGTCAAATGCTTCTCGTTTCTTTTTCCAAACTTGTCATATTGTAATACTTTATCTCGATATGCTTGGACTTGTCATGAAATACAAGATTTTCTACAAGACGAATCCCACTTTTATTGTCACAATATATAACTATTGTGTTTGGAACTTGCTCAAATAGTTCACAAAAAAGATTTCTCAGCTAAACTGCCTCACAGCTTGCCATGCTAGCAACGATGTCTTCAGCTTCAGTTGTACTTAGTGCAACAGAGTTTTCTTACTACTCATCCAAGAGATCATGGCAGATCTCAAGCTAAAGCAAAAACCAGTGTTCTCCTTCCATCAACGGAGTTACCAGCCCAATCAACATCAGTATATCGATGAAGTCTTACAATTTTAGCAATGTATTTCAATCCTAGATTGGTAGTTCCATGCAAGTATCTAAGTACATGTTTTGCAACAATCCAGTGGGCATGAAAGGAATCAATCATGTGTTGACTTAAAGTGTTTACAACAAAGCATATGTCAGACCCAGTGTTTACCAAAAATATCAAAGCACTAATGAGCTTTCTATACTATGTGGGATTTGCCAGAATAGATCTTGCAGCTTGGCCACATAAGTTTTTAAAGTACATTTCCATAGGAGTATGCATGGACTTACATTCTACCATCTTTCAAGAAGCTTAACAACATATTTTCCTTGAGAAAGATAAATTTCACCAAGTCTTTGCTAGACCTCTAGACCTAGAAAGTAATGCATCAAACCAAGGTCTTTCATTTCAAATTCAAAACCTAACTCCCTCTTACACTAGAAGATCATTAAAATCATTGGAGGTGAATTCTCCCCCATTATCAAATCTGAAAGCTTTGATAAGCTTTCTAGTTTGATTTTCAATTAGAGCCCTGAAATCTCTGAATATGTCAAGTGCTTCCCCTTTCTTTTTCCAAACTTGTCATATTGTAATACTTTATCTCAATATGCTTGGACTTGTCATGAAATACAGGATTTTTTGCAAGGTGAATCCCACATTTATTGTTACAATATATAACTATTGTGTTTGGTGTTGAAAATAGCAACAAGAAATGCTAAAAATAGAAGTGCTAAACATAGCATTCCTATAAATAGCATTTTGGGATACATTCCAATTTTAGTTAGTACCTAAATTAAAATTGAGAATTTGAATTTGAATTTGATCTTAACAACTATTTGTAAGATAATTATTTAATTCATCTAAGTTAATTAGTTGTAGAAAATCAAACATGAAATCTATGTGAAGACATGCAAAAGTTTCCCCTTTGATTGAGAAAGTTGTCCCTTGATTAAGGAGATCAAGATGAGTTGTACTTTGAGTTGTAATTAGTTAGCTCAGTTAACTGAGTTAAGTCCAATTAGATTAGTTCCAACAATTTGTGGAACTGATTGTGAGTTCAGTTAGTTAATGCATGCATGCATGTAACTACTACACTTCAGATAACTGAATATTCTCTCATAAATAACTCATGCATGTCAGTTCAGTAAGAGACGTAGTTGAGATCAGATGATGGGACAGTGTACTATTAGTTGCAGGAATATTCCATTGAGGATATCTCTTGCATGCAGAAGGAATTCATTCCATGGAGATTGTGCAGTTACTTCTGAGTTTGGTGAGTTGTGTGAGAGGCCAATTCATACAGGTGGCAGCATTGCACCCCAAGAGAAACTGTGCAAGGAAATAGGAGGCTTGGACGATTGGAGGAAGGCATATGTTGTGTCTATTCAGTGTATGAGCTATATTGAGGTATTGTACTGAGAGCTGGATAGCTTGTGAGCTAAAGCTTTGTGTATTTCGGACATATTTCCAATTGTATGATAATATAGAGATCGGGGTTTTTAGTTGAGGCTTTCCCCAGAGTATTCCTCTGTGTTCATGTGTGATTGCTTTCTCATTCTCTCTTATATGTGTTCTATTTGTTCTTGCTCAAAATCGATTAAACTTCCGCAAGTTTGTTTATAGAAGTAGATCAAGTATTTTTCTTTAGTATATTGCATTATCAGGTGATCTACAGTGGGAAATTCTACATGGCATTGGAGCAAAAGTGATCAAAGAAAAGAACAATATACAAAGAAGGGAAAAGTTCGAAGTTTGAAGTTCCTGATTATAGAAATCGAGTTCTTATCACATCTCAATTTCACCAGGTTCCTGATTATAGAAATCGAGTTCTTATCACATCTCAATTTCACCAATGGCGTTCAGCAGTTTGAGACTCGAGTATGCCCTTGATGGCAGCTCGAATTATATAGCCTGGAAGGATCACATGAAAGTGGTATTAGAGGACAACAGTTTAAAGGACTTCATTGATCAAGAAGTCCCCAAGCCAGCAGCAACTAATGCCCAAGAATTGGCGGAATGGAAGAAATGTGTGGCTAGAACAAGGAGAATCCTCCTGGAGGGAGTTTGAGACCACATTGTCTCGTGCCTCCATGAGAATGAGACATCGTTTTCAATGTGGAAAACATTGAAAGATCTATATCAGGACAGCAGCGATCAGAGGAAGTTGGCATTGAAAGACAAGCTTCGGAAAATCAAGTGCGAAAAGGGCGACACGATCTCTACATATCTGAACAAGCTCACCACTTGCAGGGATGAGCTTGGAAGTGTAGGGATCACGACAGCCAATGATGACATGGTGAGTCTTGCTCTCCTCGGTCATCCTAAGAGCTAGCATAGCTACCAAGACTCGGTAAATGGAAGAGAGAAATTGCCAGATTCGGAATGACTTTGGTCGGATCTGATGCAGGAAGATATAAGAAGAAGCACCAGAGATGGATCTTTATCAAAGCAAGATGATGAAGAAAATCTAGCCTTAGCGAGTAAGGTGAGGAAAGGGAAAGGAAAGGTGTCCCATTCCAAATCTAGTTCTTCCCATGGTGGGAAGAAGTTTGACAAATCGAAAGTGAGATGCTTTCATTGTCATGAGATGGGCCATTATGTTACGAATTGTCCACAGAAGAAATCCAAGAAGGGATCCTCGAAGGGATCAAATGGTGAGGCACTAGCCTCACAGTTCGAATTGGATCTCTCCCTCATCACATGCATGGTTTCATCGATGGTGGGATGTGTTTGGTACCTGAACAGTGGAGCTTCATTCCACATGACCAGCAACAAGAATCTTTTTAGTACTTTGGAGGAGAAGGATCTCCAAATGTGGATTGAGATGGGCGATAATGGAAAGTACCGTGTTTCAGGTGAAGGTACAGTTGTGTTTTAGAGGGAGCATGGAGCTTCTCTCACCCTGACTAATGTAAAGTATGTACCGATTCTGAAGAAGAATCTTGTGTCCAACTCTATGCCGGAAGACAAAGGCTATGATGTAGTCTTTAGTAAAGGAAAGGTATTCCTGAGGCATATCAGCACTAGACAATTCAAGAGGATTGGGATTCGAGTTAAGAATCTCTACAAGCTGGAGGTAGATGACTGTGTTGCACTGAGTTCCAAAGCAGAGTTGGTGCAGAGCCAAGATGTTGGCGAGCTATGGCATAGAAGATTGGGCCACTTGCACCATGAGGCCTTGAAGATCATGTAGCATATTTCTACCGGACTTCCGAAGGGAAAACTAGAGCAGACAGATACATGCAAAGGTTGTACCTTGGGTAAGCATGCAAAATCTTCCTCTCAGGATCAAGACAATAGAGTTGGAGCAATCCTAGAGTGAGTTCACACAGATGTGTGTGGACCATTCTCTACAACCTCCAGCGCTAAACAAAGGTACTATGTTATTTTTATTGATGATTTTTCTTGTAGATGTTGGATCTACTTTATGCAGAAGAAGGATTAGACCTTCTCAAGGTTTTGTGAGTTTAAAGCCTTGGCTGAGAAAGAATTTGGAAAGAAAATAAGGGCCTTGTGTAGCGACAATGGTGGAGAGTATGTCTCCCAACAGTTTAAGGACTTCTACGCAGTAGAAGGAATTAAACGGGAGTTGACAGCACCCCATAACCCACAGCAAAATCGGGTGGCCGAAAGGAAGAACAGATCGATTGTGGGAGCAGCACGAGCGATGTTGCATGACCAAAGCCTACCACTTCATTTGTGGGCTGAGGCATGCAATACAACAATATACTTGCAGAACAGAAGCTCGCACCGTATACTGGGAATGAAGATACCTATGGAGGCCTTTTTGAGGTAGAGACCAGATGTCGATCACTTCAAGATCTTTGGATCATCGGTTTATTGCCATGTGACCAAAGATGCCTGGAAGAAGCTAGATCCAACAGCTAAGTTGGGGATACTTGTGGGGTACACTGATACACCCCACAACTATTGGGTGTTTTTGGCTACCAGTCAGAGGACAGTTGTGTGCAGAGATCTGAAGTTCGACGAGCAGAAAGCCATGCGAGTCTCCCTTGAGAGGGAGCTCAAGTTGCATGCAAAGGAGGAACTTATAGTTCTTAAGGAGGAGGAGCTTCAAACTGATGCGGAGCAGCCGCATGCAGAGGATCTAGGAGTGGAGACATCCACTCATGCTGAGTCTTCCAGAGATGGGCAGAAATGCTCAAGGGGAGCTGACAGGTTGATGATGGATGCGCGAGAGAATGTGGGGCAGCCATCTTCTCAGCAAAAATAGAGGAGGTCACCCGAGCGGTACACTGGTTATATGGCCTTGGTTGGGCAGTGTGTAAAGTATGAACCTTCTTCATTCAAGGAAGCAGTGCAACAACCAGTCTGGGTTGATGCTATGATGGAGGAGTACGACTCCATCATTTGGAACTATGTTTGGGATGCTGTCCCAAGACCTCAGGACAACTCAGTGGTGAGTTCCTAATGGCTTTACAAGGTAAAGCAGGTAGCTGGTCACAGTGTTGAAAAACATAAGGCAAGGTTTGTTGCCTGTGGTTTCTCACAGGTTGAGGGGATCGACTACGATGAAACTTTTGCTCTTGTAGCAAGGTACTCATCTATCAAATCGATGTTGGCACTATTAGCTCAAATGGGTTGGAAGATCCATTAGATGGATGTGAAGACTGCGTTCCTCAATGGGAAGATTGAGGAAGAGGTGTACATTGAGCAACCATAAGGTTTTGAGACCTTCGACCGTGAGTCGCATGTGTGCCGACTCAAAAGGGCTTTGTATGGGCTGAAGCAAGCACCTCGTGCTTGGTACACCAGGATCGACAGCGATTGCACCGGGTTGGGCTTCACCAAGAGTGAAGCAAATGCAAACCTTTACCACATCATGGTAGAAGGTAAGCCATTGATCATTGTTCTTTATGTGGATGATTTGATTTTGAAAGGGATGATTAGTTGATCAAGTCTTGCAAGGACCTTGCAAGAGAGTTCGAGATGAAAGATATGGGTCTTATGCACTAATTTCTAGGCATGGAAGTGTGGTAGAAGGATGGGGAAGTGTTTGTGTCTCAAGGCAAGTATGCCAATGAGATACTCAGGCGATTCCACATGGAGAAGTGCAAGCCCATGCAGACTCCTCTAACTGGTAACTGGAGGAAGGAGGATGCTACTTCAGGTGAGGTAGTAGCTGAAACTGTTTATCGGAAGCTTGTGGGTTCATTGATGTATCTAGTGAACACACGACCAGATTTGTGCTTTGCGGTGAACCAGCTTAGTCAAGCTATGGTTCAGCCTACCAAGTTGTTTTGGAAGGCGGCGAAGCATGTGCTGAGATACCTCAGAGGCACATCTCAGTATGGATTGTGGTACAAACGAACAGAGGGAGTGAAGCTTCAGGGCTTCACAGATGCAAATTGGGCAAGGATTCCATCTGACCGGAAGAGCACTTCTGGAGGAATCTTCAACCTTGGTTCAGCTGCAGTTTCCTAGTACAACAGGAAATAAAGGTCAGTTGCACTTAGCGCAACAGAGGTTGAATACATGGTTGTCAGTCAAGCAGCATGTGAAGCCATTTGGATGTGGAAAATTCTAGTGGGATTGTTTGGTCAGAGGATGGATCCAACTGTGATCTATTGCGATAATCAAAGTTGTATCAAACTCTCTGAGAATCCAATATTTCATGACAGGTCCAAGCACATTGATATCCGGTATCATCTTCGAGAC
Source organism: Pinus taeda (assembly GCA_000404065.3). NCBI lineage: Eukaryota > Viridiplantae > Streptophyta > Pinopsida > Pinales > Pinaceae > Pinus > Pinus taeda. Next base: position 209,670 of record APFE030531763.1, on the reverse strand, counting down.
TGTGTGGTGAAGAGGATCATGTTGTTGTTGTATGTTTCGACAGAGGAATAGGGTGCAGATATTTTGACTAAGGCATTGTCAAAATGCAAGTTCGAGTTCCACAGAGACAAGATTGGGGTCACTAATAATCCCTTTCTTGTTGAGAGGGAGTGTTGAAAATAGCAACAAGAAATGATAAAAATAGACATGCTAAAAATAGCACTACTATAAATAGCATTTCGAGATACATTCCAATTTTAGTTAGTCCCTAAATTAAAATTGAGAATTAAAATTGGAATTTGATCTTAGCAGTTGTTTGTAAAGTAATTAGATAAGTCATCTTGAGTTAATTAGTTGTAGAAAATCAAACATGAAGTCTATGTGAAGACATGCAACAGTTTCCCCTTTGATTGAGAAAGTTTTCCCTCGATTAATGAGATCAAGATGAGTTGTACTTTGAGTTGTAATTAGTTAGCTCAGTTAACTAAGTTAAGTCTAGTTAGATTAGTTCCAACAGTTTGTGGAACTGATTGTGAGTTTACTTAGTTAATGCATGCATGCATGTAACTACTGCACTTCAAATAACTAAACATTCTCTCATAAATAACTCATGCATGTCAGTTCAGTCAGAGACCCAGTTGAGATCAGATGATGGGACAGTGTACTATCAGTTGCAGGAATATTCCATTGAGAATATCTCTTGCATGCAGAAGGAATTCATTCCTTGGAGATTGCGTAGTTACTTCTGAGTTTGGTGAGTTGTGTGAGAGGCCAATTCACATAGGTGGCAGCATTAGACCCCAGGAGAAACTGCGCAAGGAAATAGGAGGCTTGGACAATTGGAGGAAGGCATATGTTGTGTCTATTCAGTCTATGAGCTATATTGAGGGATTGTACTGAAAGCTGGATAACTTGTGAGCTAAAGCTTTGCGTAATCTGGACATATTTCCACTTGTATGATAATACAGAGATTGGGGTTTTTAGTTGAGGCTTTCCCCAGAGTATTCTTCTGTGTTCATGTGTGATTTCTTTCTCATTCTCTATTATATGTGTTCTATTTGTTCTTGCTCAAAATCGATTAAGCTTCCGCAAGTTTGTTTGTAGAAGTAGATCAGGTATTTTGCTTTAGTATATTGCATTATCAAGTGATCTATAGTGGGAAATTCTACATTTGGAACTTGCTCAAATAGTTCACAAAAAAGATTCCTCAGTCAAACTGCCTCACAGCTAGCCATGCTAGCAGCAATGTCTTCAGCTGCAGTTGTACTAAGTGCAACAGACTTCTTCTTACTACTCACCCAAGAGATCATGGCAGATCTCAAGCTAAAGCAACAACCAAATGTTCTCCTTCCATCAACAGAGTTACCAGCGCAATCAACATCAGCATATTGATGAAGTCTTACATTTTTAGCAATGTATTTCAATCCTAGATTGATAGTTCCATGCAAGTATCTGAGTACATGTTTTTCAACAATCTAGTGGGCATGAAAGGAATCAATCATATGTTGACTCAAAGTGTTTACAGCAAAGCATATGTCAGACCCAGTGTTTACCAAAAATATCAAAGCACCAATGAGCTTTCTATACTCTGTGGGATTTGCCAGATTAGATCCTGCAGCTTGGCCACATAAGTTCTTAAAGTACATTTCCATAGGAGTATGCATGGACTTACATTCTACCATCTTTCAAGAAGCTTAACAACATATTTTCCTTGAGAAAGATAAATTTCACCAGGTCTTTGCTAGACCTCTAGACCTAGAAAGTAATGCATCAAACCAAGGTATTTCATTTCAAATTCAACAGCTAACTCCCTCTTACACTAGAGGATAAGAGGTTATCCTCTTGTTAAGAATAAATCAACAACATACAATGCCAAAATCAAAGGTATACCTTGGACAGTCTTGAAGTATAGGTTTGGGTCTACACTGCTTCTGGTGAAACCAAGCTTCATTAGGTAGCTATCAATGCGAGCATACCAAGCTCTTGGAGCTTACATAAGCCCATATAAGGTTTTCTTCAGTCTGCATACATGAGTTTCCCTATCATGCTCTTCATATCCTTGTGGCTATTCCACAAATACCTCTTCCTTGAGGAATCCATACAAGAAAGCAATTTTCGTGTCCATTTGGTGAAGAGTCCGTCCTTGGCTAGCAACTAAGGAAGTATCAAATCAAATAGTAGTATATCGAGCTATAGGTGCAAAAATCTTATCATAATCTATTCCCTTTTTCTGAGAGAAACCTCTATCTACAAATCTAGCCTTATATTTTTCAGTACTACCATTTGCACCATGTTTAATCTTAAACAACCATTTGGAAGTGACAACAGTTTACCTTGAGGTTTAGGAACCACTTCCCAGACATCATTCTCGATGATGGACTCGTATTCTTCAGTCGTGGCATCTTTCCATACTTGTTCTTTTGCAGCTTCTTCAAAGGTGCATGGTTCTACCTAAATGATGTTGCTCATGGTAGCAACATACCCTTGACTCTGACTTGGCTTCTTACTTTCTTTGAACGTTCCTCTTGGGGCAACATGTTATTCAGCATCTTGCAAGGTATCTTGCAGCCATAGTGGTCTCCTTTTGGTAAGATGGTCATGTGGTGGAGGATCTAGAGGATCCATGGAACCAATTGGATTATTGACAAGTTCATTCTTAGGTTTTGGTTCAAACTCAGATGCAGCGCTTTTTCATTAACAACTTGTCTTTCAGCAATGGCATGAGGAGGAGAGTCTCTTGCTTTTCTAAGAGTTGCATCTTCATCAAATGTTACGTCTCTACTAAACTCTATAGTTCTTTGACTAGGTACATAAATACTATAAGCTTTTGAATTATCACAATAACCAACAAATGTACCTTTCTTACCTAAAGCTTCCAATTTGTTCATTTTCTCTGTTGGAACACGAAAGTATACACTACAACCAAAGATTCTCAAATGACTCACTTACTAGTGAAAACTTTTTCGGAAGTTTTAAAATTGACAACTGGGGCCAAATTCCACCTTAGGACAACTCATATTATGGAGATGATTATTGCATTGGATTCCTCTTTTCAAGAGGTCCAATTTTGATATAAATATCATCTCATTCAGACAAGCAGAAGTGGAATTTTGAATTTATTCTCTCTCATACACAAATTGTCAAGGTCTGCCTCAGTCAATTGTAGGCTCAAGAAACCCATTGGATGTGTCTCCTCACCCTCAATGAATTGTATAAATAGGAATGACCTCTCTCTTCATTAGGACATCAATCACACACATCATTCTTCTCTCTCTTCTCTTGATTGGTTCATATAGCTTGGGAAGCCTCTCTCTCTCTCTCCCACATGTGGCATAGAAGGTTGAAAATTTCAGGGACAAGTACAAGCCGAAATTTCAGAGAACAGGCCAGTGTTGACTAGGCGTCGTTTGACCAAATTTGACTGCGTTTTTCCAGGCAGATTTCTGATTTCTTGAGGTTGCATTCTATGGCACAAAAATAGTGGTATTTGGGGTAGTTTGACCTGCGTTGACTGCAGGACTGTTTGACCGCAACATTCATTGAAGTTTGACCGAGTTTCACTGAGGCTGGATGCACTGCTTTGGGTTGACTTTGACCCTTCTTGAAGGCTAAATTGGATTGTTGTTGACCGAGCCGCTTGGAGGAAGTTTTGTGGCGGATTTGACTAGCATTGACTTTCTAGTTAGGGTTGCAATTGACCATTATTGACTGCTGATTTTGATAGGTTTGTTTTGACTTTGTATTGGGCAAGTAAATTTGATCTATGTACTCTCTCTCTGTGCTGAACTATTGAATAATAATACAAAGATTTGATCAAAGGGTTTTACCCACATTGAGGTTCTTCCCTGCATCCACCAAATCTTGTGTGCTCTTGCCTTGGCTTGTGTTCTGCACTTGTTTTTATGTTCTATATGCATTTACTGTCAATGTGATTAAGTTAATGTTATTGCTACTCTAAATAATTGGAAATTGTCATTGGGATGATAAGGAACATTGAAGTAAATTGTGTTAAAGCATAGAACATACCATTGTTATCTAAAATTAACATGGTATTATAGCTCAGGGAAAACATAGCCCAAGCAAGAGTGAAGAAAAGCAATCGCTAAGGGAAGTTTTTGGACTAAAACTTGGAACTAGTGTCAATGACGACTACATCTTACTTCAAATCCGAGGACAAGCTTAAGGACAAATCCAACAATCACGCATGGAAGATGTCTCTAAATTTGACTTTGGAAGAAAATGATGCCATGGATTATGTCAAAGGAAGAGTAGTGGAGCCTCCTTCAAATGCATTTGCAGTTGCACAAAGAAAGTACAAGAAAGGTGAGGTTAAAGCTAAGAAAATTATTGTCGATTCTATTCACAAGCCTTTGGTTTCCTATATTTCTAATTTGGAAACATCTAAGGAGATGTATGATAAGCTGGTTGGGATGTTCAAAGTAAATAATGCAAATCAACTTCTCTTTCTCAAGGACAAGTTGAAATACATCAAGATGGATAGAGGAGAATCCATTCAATCCTATTTCATGAGGATAACCAAAATCAAGAATGATCTCATATCTATTGGAGAAGTCATTGATGACAAGAAACTCACTCTTATTGCCCTTGGAGGCCTCACAAGAGAATGGGGTGTGTTTAACACTACCATCCTCAACAATGATAGGATTTCGGGATTTGATGAATTATTAGCTAGATGCACTCAAGAAGAAATAAGGATGATGGGAAGAGACAAGCCCTCAAATGGAAATAATCCTACCGCCTTCTTCACTCATGCTAAGAGGAAGAACAATACAGGTCCAAGAAGACAAGGTCAAGGGTTCAAGCTAGGAAGAAAAGAAGGAAGAAAAGGAAGATGCTTTATTTGTAACAGGTTTGGCCACTTTGCTAGAGAGTGTCCAAACAAGAAGGATACTCCAAGGGATGATGACAACAATAACAAGAACTACAAAGGCAATGGAAATCAAATGAACAAGTACAACAACAAAGGAAAGAGGAATGCTCTCGCTACTCGAAATGGAAATGGTCGTCCTCCCAAGAAGTCGAGAAACTCTAGTAATGAAAAAGTTAATGTTGTAGGAAAGCAGAAATAATTTTATCTTATTTCTGCCCTCACCACTGCCTCTCCTCCAGATACATTGGATCATTGGTTGGTTGATAGTGGTGCCTCAAGCCACTTCACTGGGTACAAAGGTACTCTCTCAAACTTCATTAAAAAGAAGATAAATATGGAGATTATACTTGGGGATAATGCCACTTATCTCGTGAAAGGAATTGGGATTGTTACTTTTCACTTAAATCAAGGTTAAACCCTTCATTTACAAGAAGTGTTGTATGTACCTGATCTGAAAAAGAACCTGGACTCTATTTCCACAATGGAAGATAAAGGTTTCAAGGTGAAATTCATTAATGGGAAGGTTCGTGTTTGGCAAAGGAACCCAAGAGATGCATTCACTCTTGGATTTAGGGTTGAAGGTCTCTATCAAGTTGGAGGAAATCCATTGGGAGCCATCACTTGTGATACTTCTCTTCAATCTGAATTATGGCACCAAAGATTTGCTCACCTTCATTACAAAGCCTTACCTGATGTAAGGAAGATGGTCACGGGTATGCCCAAATTCAACTTAGATCATGAAGGTGTTTGTCAGGGTTGTGCAGCTGGAAAACATACAAGGGGATCGTTCCCCTCAACTCAAAGTCAAACTACCGATATTCTTCAATTGGTCCATACTGATCTATCAGGTATGTTGTCTGTGACATCTTTGGGTGGATATTTGTACTATGCAATTTTTGTGGATGGCTTCTCTCGCAAAACATGGATCTATTTTTTAAAGAAGAAGGACAAAGTGTTCAAATGGTTCCGCTCTTTCAAAGCCTTGGTCAAGAATCAAACAGGAAGAAGATCAAAATATTGAGCACTGATAATGGGACTGAATATGAGTCAAATGAATTCATTGACTATTGTAGAGAACTTGGCATTAAGAGGGAGACCACTACTACATATTCTCCTTAACAAAATGGTGTTTCCAAAAGGAAGAATTGAACTATCATAGAAGCCACCCATGCATTGCTTCATGATCAAGATCTATCGAAGTTCTTATGGGGAGAGGCTGCCAACACTGTTGTGTATGTTCAAAATAGATGCCCACATCAAGCATTGGACTTCAAGACACCTGAAGAATTTTTCACCGGTAAGAGACCTAATGTTTCTCATTTTAGAATTTTTGGTTGCCCCATATATTTTGATGTGCCGAAAGAGAAAAGAAACAATCTAGATGCATCTAGGAAGAAAGGAACGTTTGTGGGCGACAATGAAACTTCGAAGGCATATAGAATCTGTGTCTGGTCAAAGAGAACTAGAAATAATTCATGATGTCACTTTCGATGAAGATTTTTCCCTTAGGAAAGTCTAAGATCTTCCTATCCCTAGGAAGGACAATGATGATGATGATGATGCAGGAAAGCAAGATGAACCTCTGTCTGATGACCCGATGCCTGATGTGGAAGGTCTAATGGATCCCATTGATCCACCTCCTAGTGAGCCCTCTATTTCAAAAAAAAACCTTTGTTGCTCAAAGATACTCATGAAGATGCTAAGAAACAAATTGCACTGAGGGAGACATTTCGTGAAAGCAAGAAACCAAACAGGTACCAAGGGTACTTAGCTTCCATGAGTACCATTGTACAATCATAGCCTTATACATTTGAAAAAGCCGTGAAACACAAAGTTTGGAGGATTGCGATGAACGAGGAATATGAGTCGATCATGAAGAATGATGTCTAGAATGTGGTTCCTAGACCCCAGGACAAGTCAGTGGTCACTTCAAAATGGCTCTACAAGATCAAACATGGAGCTGATGGGAGTGCTGAAAAGTTCAAGGCCGGTTTCGTTGCTCGAGGCTTCTCTCAAAAGGAAGGAGAAGACTATGATGAGATATTTGCACCGGTTGCCCGATATACCACCATCTGTTCGATCATAGCCCTTGTTGTCTCGCAAGGTTGGAGGCTACACCAGATGGATGTCAAAATTGCTTTCTTGCATGGCTCGCTTAAAGAGGAAGTCTATCTAGAACAGCCCGAGGGGTTCAAAGTTCAAGATCATAAGACAAATGTATGCAGGTTGAAGAAAGCCCTCTATTGGTTGAAGCAAGCTACTAAGGCTTGGTATGAGAGGATTGATAGTTATCTTATGAAGCTGGGATTTACAAAAAGGAATTACCCGATCCTATTCTTCAAGGATGAAAAGGACAGACCTCTCATTCTGGTCCTTTATGTGGATGATCTCTTTCTGACAAGTGATGGCTTTCTCATTCATCAATGCAAGAGGGAGTTGGCTTCCGAATTCGAGATGAAGGACCTAGCACTGATGCACTACTTCCTAGGACTGGAGGTCTGGCAAAAGCCAGGTGAGAGTTTCCTTTCTCAAGGAAAATACATAGTGAATCTACTTGAGAGATGTGGGATGGTCGACTACAAGTCTATATCTACTCCGATGGAACTCAACTTCCAGAAACTATGTGGAAGTGTTGCTAGGCCCAGATTAGCGAACCCTTCTGAGTATTGCCAAAATGTTGGGTCCCTGATATTCTTGGTGAACTCTTGTCCTGACATATGCTTCACCGCGAACATGTTAAGTCAATTTATGGTCAAGCCTCATCACATTCATTGGATTGTTGCTAAGAATCTCTCGAGATACCTCCGGGGCACAATCCATTATGGATTGAGATACACTATCGCAAACTTGAGGCTACATGGATATTCAGATGCTCATTGGGCTGGCAGTGTGGTGGATCTTAAGAGCACGTCTAGGTGTTGCTTCTCTTTGGGGTCTGCTTCAATATCTTGGTTCAGCAGGAAGCAGAAATCGGTTGCTTTGAGCACCACCGAGGCTGAATACAATGTTGCAAGTATGCCCTATTATGAAGTTGTTTGGTTAAGGAAGCTCTTCAGTGAGCTATTTGAGCACGTGGTAAATACCACCATGATCTTCTGCGACAACTGGAGTGGGATTTGCCTATCAGAGAATCCAATATTCCACAACCACTCCAAGCACATTGACATCATGTACCACTTTATCTAGGTTATGGTAGAATGGGGAGCAATAAGGCTCCAACACATCAGGAAGGATGAGCAAGTCGCAGACATTCTCACGAAGCCTTTGAGGAAGGTCAAATTCTTAACCTTCCAAGAGACTTCGAGTCGTAAAAAGACCCTCCTATGAGGGTCCCGTATGAATTGGACACTAAGCTTTGGGAGCTCCTGGGGACTTGGGGTACGATAGGGTGAGATGCTTATCTTCCCCTAGTGGTGTGCTAAATACAGGGTGAGTGATTCACCTTACCCTGTGACACCCCATGATAGTTGACATGTGGGTAGGGTGAGTGGTTCACCTTCCCCTACAATTGCTGACACATGTATGTAGAGTGAGTGGTTCACCTTCCCCTACGATTCACATATGCATAGGATAAGTGGTTCACCTTCTCCTATGGCATATGAACAAGATGAGTGGTTCACCTTCTCTTGCCAATGCCCTACTAGACATCTTACCCATGGAGTCTGGGACTCATGGGAAGTACCTCTCATTTAGCCAATGAATTGGGAAAGAGTGGTTAGCGACCATAGCACTACCGATGGACACAACGTGTATTATCATGCTCCCTATGACTAGGATGCATCGTGTTCAACAACTTGATCTGGGATCAAGGACTGACTTTTGTTAGTAAAGAGTGGTAAGGTATTGTGACTCACTCTTGATCACTTCTTCATTATTACTTCATGGTTCAGCAAAGCAGAGCAGAGCAATGATGGCAAAGATGGTACATGATGACTGGATGGCATGATGATGACAAATGTATTGGTAGGTGGAATTCTCCATAGTTGAGAGGGAGGGTTAAAATTGACAACTAGGGCCAAATTCCACGTTAGGACAACTCATTATGGAGATGATTATTGCATTGGATTCCTCTTTTCGAGAGGTCCAATTTTGATATAAATATCATCTCATTCGAACAAATAGAAGTGGAATTTCGAATTTATTCTATCTCATACATAAATTTTCAAGGTCGGCCTCAGTGAAATGCAGGCTCAAGACACCCGTTGGATGTGTCTCCTCACCCTCGACAAATTGTATAAATAGGAGTGACCTCTCTACTCATTAGGACATCACTCAAGTCTCACCACATCATTCTTCCCTCTCTTCTCTTGATTGGTTCGTACAGCTTGAGAAGCCTCTCTCTCTCTCCCACATGTGACATAGAAGGTCGAAAATTTCAGGGACAAGTACAGGCCAAAACTTCAGAGAACAAACCAGCATTGACTAGGGGTCGTTTGAACAACTTTGACTGCATTTTTCTAGGCAAATTTCTGATTTCTTGAGGTTGCATTCTCTGGCATAGAAACCGAGGTATTTGGGGCAATTTGACCTGCGTTAATTGCAGCGCTGTTTGACTGCAGCATTGGCTGAGGTTTGACCAAGTTTGCTGAGGCTAGGTGGACTGTTTTGGGTTGACATTGACCCTTCTTGAAGGCTGAATTGGACTGTTGTTGACCAAGCTGCTTGGAGGAAGTTTTGAGGCTGATTTGACCAGCGTTGACTTTATGGTTAGTGTTGCAATTGACTATTGTTGATTGCTGATTTTGACAGGGTTGTTTTGACTATGTATTGGGCAAGTAAATTTGATCTATGTACTCTCTCTCTCTCTCTGTTGAACTATTGAATAATAATAAGAAGATTTGATCAAAGGGTTTTCCCCACATTGGGGTTTTTCCCTAGTATCCGCCAAATCTTGTGTCCTCTTGTCTTGGCTTGTCTTTTGCACTTGTTTTTATGCTCTATTTGCATTTGCTGTTAATGTGATTAAGTTAATGTGGTTGCTACTAGAAATAATTGGAAATTGTCATTGGGTTGATAAGGAACATTGAAGTAAATTGTACTAAAGCATAGAACATACCATTGTTATCTAAAATTAATAGGAGTCTTATTGTTTAAAGCCTGAAGAGGAGTTTTGTTTTGCACATAAACAACAATATTTGCAGCTTCTCCCCACATAAACTTTGGTAGTTTTTGCTTATGCAGCATGGCTCTAACTGCTTCCATAATGGTTCTATTCTTCCTCTCAGCCACACCATTTTGTTGTGGATTGTACGACATAGTGGTTTCTTTCTTTATTATGGCATCTTTGCAAAGATCATTAAAATCATTGGAGGTGAACTCTCCCCCATTATTAGATCTGAAAGCTTTGATCAACTTTCCAGTTTGATTTTCAATCAGAATCTTGAAATCTTTAAACATGTCAAATGATTTTGCTTTCTTTTTCAAAAAGAATATCCATGTCTTGCAAGAAAAATCATCAACAAAAATCACGAAATACAAGTAGCCACCAAGAAAAGTAATAAGCATAGGTCCACATAAATCAGAATGTATGAGCTCAAGTATCTGACTAGTTTATGTTTTGCTTGAAGGGAATGGTCCCTTGGTATGCTTTCCACTTACACATCGTGGGAAAACTCGTTCATAATCCATTCTAATCTCAGGGATTCCAGAAACCATCTTTCTTACATGAAGCAAGGCTTTGTAGTGTAGGTGAGCAAATCTTTTGTGCCATAGCTCACATTGAAGATCGGTATCATAGACCAGTGCATGATTTGGTTTACCATTGACTTTGTAAAGCCCTTCACATTTTGATCCAAGAGTGAAGGCTTCTCTCATACTTGAGTTCAAAGGCTAGGCTAGAAATTTTCCATTAATAAAAACAACTTTCATTCATTTATCTTCTAGAGCAAATATGGATACAAGATTCTTTTTCAAACCAAGTACATACAAAACTTCTTGCAGAAAAATAGATTTATCATCATCTAACTGAAATGAAACTGAAACATAACCTTTAACTTGGTGAGTAGAATTATCTCCAAGGATAACATTTAAATTAGTCTCCCTCTCAACTAGAGCGGAGAGTGCTTCTTTGTAACCAGTGAAATATTTGGAAGCACCACTATCAACTAACCAGCTATCAAATGAATCTGCAGAAGAACTGGAAAGAGCAGAAACAAGAAAATATTGTGATTGAGTTTTCGCTGCATTATCTATATACCTTGGATTTATTGTTTTCTTCAGATAGTCTTTTCTTTGATTTTCAAAAGTGTCTTTCTATAATCAGATTTGTTTTTGAATCTGGGTACTCTTCTTCTTTCTTTACAGTCACGAACAGAGTGATCATGCTTTTGATAGTTAAAGCATCTAACTTTTGACATATCTAAATTCATTTTATTTGATTTGAAAGCACATTTTTTTTTACCTTTCTTTCTCTTGTCATAGGCTGAAAATGCAGTAGATTCTCCTCCTTCATGATGTGAAATTCTCCCTCTAGAGATCATTCTTACCTCCTATTGGATACACTTTGCCAGGAGCTCACCATATGTGGAATAATGTTGATATTGCTGATGGTGGTGATAAAAGTCTCCCAAACAGGAGAAAGGCCTCCAAATGCAATCAACGCCATTTCTTTGTCGGGTACAACACTAACTGTTGATAATTGATCCCTGACTTTGGTAATTCTTAAGAAGTATGCTTGAACTGCCTCTCCTCTATTCATATTGATGTCCTTCAGCTAATTCTTCAAGGCAATAATTTGGTTCAAGTTACTAATTGCAAACATCTCAGTTAGTTTGTCATACATTTCTTTAGCATTCTTTAATAACAGAAACATAAGTAATGAGATGATCACTAAGAGAATCAAGGATAATTTTTTTAACTTTTATTTCACCATTTTTATATTTGGATTTGACAGCAACACTCACATTCTCTGGTGGATCAGCTATTGTGTCTTCAACATACTTCAGAGCTTCGTGTTCTTCAAAAGTGATGCATCATTCATCTTCTCCTCTACCTTGAAGTAGGACGAAGTCATCTTGATCAAAAAACAATTGGCAACAAGTGGGGTCTCTTCAGGTACTCTCTATTCTCCTTAGACTTGTCTTCACCAAGGCTATGATACTATCTTAAAACTCTAAAAGATGCAGAAATTAAAAAAAATCTTTGCAGAAACTTGAAAGCTCTATGACGAAAACTAAATGTACTTTGTAGAAAACTGAATGAAACTAAATGTACTTTGCATAAAGCTTTGTTGACTTGGGTAGCATCAGATGTGCTCTAGCCATAAAAATTGGTGGCGAGGCTAAAGCACATGAGATCTCCAAGACTTAGAAATGGTTTGGGCAGATTCTACCTGTTAAAGAGATATTAAAATAATTAATATTTTTAATGGAGTTCCTAAGACTAAACTTAGGAAATATAAAATATTAATGGGTATTAATATAAAACTAGGTTAGAAGGTTCTAAAGGACATGGATCAAGCCAAATCTAATCTTAGTAGTTGATTAGAGATGTAATCTCGGTCGTTGAAGACTATTAATTTTAGGTATGTTCTATGCTAGAGCAATTTATTTCAATTTTCATAGTTAGCTCTATATTTTCCAGATTAGCAATCACATCAGTATTAACGTAAACTACAGATAGAACATAAATATAAATTGCAGAAGACAAGCCAAAATGAGAGGACACAAGATGTGGCGCTAGCCAGGGACAAACCCCAATGTGGGGAAACCATTGATCAATTCTTCTTATGTGTTCTTCAATAGTTCAGCAGAGAGAGATAGTATATTTACAACTGAAGTCAACACTTTGACTTATCTAGATGAGAGCATACAACATCTCTAAGAAGATGATACATGAGATCAGTTGAAGACATGTTGCTTCCACTCATTCTCTAAGGTGACTTCTTCACCTATCATTGTGCTGCATCTTGTCATCATGTTGCACCTCACCGTGGTGCACCATGCTGCACCCATCATCACAATGTTGGACCTCATGTTGCTATTGTCCCAGTGTTTAGCACTGTTGTACATAGTGCCACTGCTGCTCCATGCTTACTGTTGTCCCAATGTACTTGTTGCATTATACTTGTTGTTGTCCATGCTTTAACATGCTGCTATTGTTCATGATTAAGCTGTCCCATGTTACAATTGTCCTATGTATAAGCTTGTTGTATTTTAATTGTTGCATGTAGCATCCAACCATGTAGTTGCATCATACATAATGTTGTACTATGCATCATATCATGCTACACCCTTTTTACATTATGCTACATTGCTACCCATCACTATATGTTGATAGCACTATGTTGTTGTCCCATAATATGTCCAGCAACACTGAGTTATCAACCTGCCCAAATAGTCTACAATTAGGCCATGATGTCACCTACAGCAATGTGGTATTATCAGAGCAGTTAAAGTGACTACAACTAGGTCTCTTTGAGCTGTGAATAAGAGTCTTCACAAGATTGCCAATGGACCTCTCTTAACAGGGGATTGGGGCTGCCACTCAAACTGTATATAGAGCTTATATACCACTGTTGATCAATCCTCCCTTTGCTGTGGATATGGCTTATCCATAACCGTGAATAAGGGTATTCATGACAACTAATAGAGTTCCATTTTGTCTCCGGATTTAGACCTTCCTTAATTGTGGAATATGAGCCTCTATATAATTGCGGCCAGAACTCTTCTTTAGCCTCCTTATGACAGCGTATACGTCTCCTTTGATCTGCAGCTAGGGCTAGCTTTAGAGTTGTGGCTAGGGGTTGATATGACAGCAGCTAGGTCTTCTTGAGATCTTGGATAGGCCTCCTCTATACAATGTATAGGAGCCTTTCTTCAACTGCAAATATATGGCTGCATTAGACCTTTTGTTGCGTCTAGACTCTAGGGCATGACTAGATCTCCTTCAATTACAGCTAGGTGTTCCTCCCTTCAATTGTGTCTAGGGCACCTTGATTTGCTACATATAGAACCCTTTCTTGACTGCGGCCAGATTGTCTTCTTGCATGACTGTCACTAGGGCTATGTATAAGATTCTTCCATGATCCTCCATGACTACATCTAGATCTCATTAGGGCAGCAAATTAGTCTCCTCTATGGCAGTGTATAGCGCTCCTCTTACCTGCAAGATGATCTCCTCATAAGACTGCAACTAGCGCATCTTAGGTTCAACGTCTAGGGCTTCTCCCTCTAGATCTCTCCAGCCACCAAACCCAAAACAAGTGAAGAGAGATCATGAGTGAAGTGAGTGTGAGAAATGTCTCTCAAGTCATCTCCTTTTATACTAAAACATTGAGCACTTGTGGAGTTTATTTGGTTGTTGGTCAACCTTGACGATTTGTCCAATAACACAAATAAAATCATATCTCCATGAATACTTATCGAAAATCGGATGACCTTTAGATCAATCCTACACCTCTCGATGAGAGGGATTCAAGAAAAATATCAGCTGCCATAAATGAGATGACCCACATGGAGTTTGGCCCTAGTTGCCAAATTTAACAAAGACTCTACAGAAAAGTATAAGAGGAGGCTTGAGGGTCAGTTGGAGAATACACCAAAGTAATCAGTCATTCGATTTTCTAGAGCAGGGTTTGCTAAGAAAAATCAAATCAATGACCAGAGTTGCCGTGAGGGGCAGTGAGTACAAGGCAAAGAGGCAGAGATAGTGTCGAAAGACCAGCACAAAGGCAGAGAGGCAGACACAGAGCCAGAGGGAGCCACACAGAGGCCAGCAGCTACTGCGCAAAGGCCAGAAGGACCTGCGTCACCCACGTAAAGGCTGCAGGTGTGACGCAGAGAGTCAGAGAGGCTGCGCAGAGCCTCAGAGGGCTGACGCAGAGGGTTTCAGGCTGACATAGAAGCCAGGAGGGTTGACGCAATGCTTCAGATTGTGCTGGAGAGGGTTTCGTGGGACAAACTTTCAGAATATCTACTTCTGAAGAGAGGTATTACTGCCAGATTGTTCATCTCTATCGGGTGAGCCAGTTTAGCACCCAGTGTACTCAGAAAAGCTACTTAATAATAAAAAACCTCAAAACTGCTGCACCGGTTTTCCCAAGTTGGGTTTTACGGGGACGATTGTCCAAAAATAACGGGGTCCCTTGTGTGTTTGTTTATTTCTTCCAGTTGTTGATCTATAGATGGTTGAGATTGTATTGTGTTTATTTTAGTGTTTATATAGTTAAATAACTTGTTAGTAATTAAACAAGTAGGCAAAATAAACCGAAGAATACAGATAAAATTTCTAACGGGTAATACTTGGAAATTTCAACATGGTATTGGAGCGTTGCAGATCACAGAAGAGCTGAAGGCGCTAGCTAAATTAGAGAATTTGTAGCAGAAACAGCTGTCCCGAGTGCCAGAAGTTGTTCCTAAGCAAAATGTAGCAGAGAAGGGTTGATGTAGAGGGCTTGCGTCATTAGTTCGAGCCAAAGAGAGGCCAACATAGAGGCAGAAGAGGCTCACAAAGAGCCACGCAGAGGCCAAGAGGGTTGATACAGTTGGCCAAGGGAGAAATTCAGCCTTTCCAGGATTGCACAAAGCCTAAAGGCTCACTTCTTCAATTGTTGGGGCATAGGAAGCTATGGGCAGATTGCGAGGAGTGAAGCTGGAGAGGTGTTGTTGCTGCTAAGATAGAACAGTACCTAATGGGGCAAAACCTAGGTAGAGTGAGTCACTACCTAGGCGGATTTCTAGGCAAGAAATCCATATCAATGTTGCAGGTGCATAGGAGATCGGACAGGTGCGATTCAACGGTTGGTAGGAGGATTTCCAAAAGGGAAATCGAGACTTAGAGGGAGTCTGGCAGAGAACTTCCAGGAGGGAATTAGAGACTCAGAGTCGTCGAAAATAAGAGCAGAGAGATGGCCATGAATGGACTGAGGGATCAAGACAGGCTAGACAGGGCGTCCAACTTTGTCATCTGGAAGGCCAGGATCTTGTTCGTTCTAGATAGACATCGCATCAAGGCCTTCCCCTTGAGAACCGTGGCTATCCCAGTCAACCCAGCTGACAATGAAAGGTATGAGGATGTGATGGCTAAGGCGAAATGCATAGTCCTTGATGGGGTCAAGGATATGTGGTCCAACATATTGCCGAGAAGGAGACAACAAAGGAAATGTGGGATACCTTGAAGACATTGTATCAAGGCACTTCCGTGCAGAGGAAGATGCTACTGGAGAATCAGCTGCGATCGTACCAGATGCAAAAGGAGGAGAAGATAGATCACTTCCTCGGCAGGTTGCAGGAGATCCAAGACCAACTAACTTCCATAGGGATCACGCTAGATTAAGAGTTAAATGGTGAGGACTGCCCTAAACGTTGTCTCTGAGTAGTGGGAGATGTGCATCCAAAGCATTTTGGGCATAGCGAATCTTCTAGGATGGGAAGAATTATGGACAGCTTTTCGCCAAGAAGAGATCAAACGGCTGACCAAGATGGGAAGTAGCAGCAAAGGAGCCCAAGTCAAGAAAGAGGAGGAAGAGGATGCAACTCTGGCATCTGCAGGGAAGCAAGAGAAGAGGAAGAAAAAGGACCTCTCCAAGATAAAGTGCTTCAACTATGGGGAACTAGGGCATTATGCGAACTGGTGTACAAAGAAGAAGAATAAGGGAGAGGCGTCTGACTCCAAGGTAGCGCCAGCGAAAGTGGAAAGGGAGGTAGAGGACGATGACTATTGTGCCATGAGTGCTCATGTACCTCTAGAGAAGAGGTGGGGAGACATCAGTTGTAGTCAGGAAGACTACAAGCGATGAGGGGCAGGATCCTTGAGATACCCAAACTCTTGGATCATACTTGGCTACGGGAGCCCCAAAGTGGCAATAGCAGGATGGTGGATGTCGATAGAAACGGATGCGGATAAAGCGGTAGAGAGTGCTAGAAGTGCAATAGTCCCTAGCAGTGCAAAGAAGCTTGTAATTGTCTGAGAGGCACAGAGGCGGTTGCAGCAATGCAGGATGGCACAGAGAGGTTTTCAGCGGTGCGAGAGGCACAGAGTTGTTGCAGTAGCGCAGATGCAACAGAGGAAGCACAGGATAGCGGCAAAGAGAGCTTTAGCATCAAGAGTATTTCTAGCCTGACAAGGATGTCAGTAGTTGGGTCGATCAATTACTTACTTCTCAGTAACTGAGTTGCAATGCAGTAGCAATAGCACGATGCAGCATGATGAGTGAGAACTGCAGTGCAGATGCAGTGTTGGGAGAAAGGACCAGCAGCGCATGGATGCAGAGGGAGTTGTCCTACGGATGTAGCAGTAGCAGTGGCAGAGCCATGGGCAACAGTACAGGATGCAGCAGTGCAGAGGATGTTGGGCGACGAGGCCTAGCATCAGCAAGGGTACCGGTGTTGTATAATCAGGGTAATGCTCAATGGTGGCGTATTACTAGAGCACAGTCCTCGCTAAGAGGGAGTGTTGATTTGGTGGGGTAGCATCGAATGTGCTCTAGCCATGAAAATTGGTGGAGAAGCTAAAGCACATGAGATCTCCAAGACCCAAAAATGGTTTGGGCAGATTCAACCCAATTAAGGAGATATTAAAATAATTAATATTTTTAATGGAGTTCCTAAGTCTAAACTTAGGAAAACAAAATATTAATGGGTTACGGTATTAATATAAAACTGGGTTAGAAGGTTCTAAAGGACACGGATCAAGCTAAATCTAATCTTAGCCGTTGATTAGAGATGTAATCGCGACTATTGAAGACTCAACAGAAAAAGTATAAGAGGAGACTTGAGGGTTAGTTAGAGAATACACCAGCATGATCAGTCATTTGATTTTCTAAAGCGGGGTTTGCTAAGAGAAATTGAATCAGTCATCAGAGTTGTAGCGAGGAGCAGTGAGTACGAGACAGAGAGGCAGAGATAGTGTCAGAAGACCAACGCAGAGGCAAAGATAGTGACGGAAGACCAACGCAGAGCCAAAGGCAGCCATGCAAAGGCCAGCAACCACTGCGTAGAGGCCAGAAGGGCCTACGTCAACCACGTAGAGGTTGCAGGAGTGACGCAGAGAGCCAGAGAGGTTGCACAGAGCCTTAGAGCGCTGACGCAAAGAGTTTCAATCTGACGCAAAGGCCAGAAGGGCTGACACAGTGCTTCAGATTGTGTTGGAGAGGGTTTCGTGGGGCAAACTTTCAAAATATCTACTTCCGAAGAGAGGTATTATTGCCATATTTTTTATCTTTGTCGGGCGAGCCAATTTGGCACCCAGTGTACTCAGAAAAGCTACTTAATAATAAAAACCCTCAGAACTATTGCACCGGTTTTCCCAAGTTGGGTTTTTCTGGGGACGATTGTCCAAAAATAATGGGGTCCCTTATGTGTTTATCTATTTCTTTCAGTTGTTGATCTATAGATGGTTGAGACTGTATTGTGTTTATTTCAGTGTTTATAAGGTTAAATAACTTGTTAGTAATTAAACAAGCAGGCGAAATAAACCAGAGAATACAGATAAAATTTCTAATGGGTAATACTTAGAAATTTCAACAAGCTTAGTATACTTTGCAAAAAACTTAATGTCCTTTGCAGAAAACTTAATATACTTTGCAACAAACTGAATGTTCTTTGCAGAAAACTGAATGTACTTTGCAGATAACTGAATGGAATTGAATGTACTTTGCAGAAAGCTTAATGTACTTTGAAAAACATTGAATGTACTTTGCAGAAAACTAAATGGAACTAAAGTTACTTTGTAGAAAGCTTAATGCACTTTGCAGAAAACTAAATGTACATTGCAGAAAATTGAATGTTCTTTGCAAAAATCTTGATGTACTTTTCAGAAAATTGAATGTACTTTGCAAAATATTGAATGTTCTATGTTGTTACAATTTCTTGTGCAGATTTCTTTTTCAAAACTTTTCAGATCAACAATTGTAGATAGAACCTAAACTTAAGGATCATATGAAGACAGCCAAGCACAAATATAAGACACTGAGAGTTAGGTCCAATGACTAGGGAAAAAGCCACAAGCATAAAACCCAAATGATTCTTCTTCTATCAAATTTTTTCAATTGTTTAACAAACTACAGAGAGAGAAAGAGAATGAGAATGAATAAAGTCACCAATGTTTGATTAACTTGTAACTGAAGTGCTCTTGCTCTTTGCTTGAAGATCTCTTTCACTTGATCATATCTTCTCCTTCACACTTGCTCCAGCTCTTCCCTTGCTCTTACTCTTCACTTACCCTCACACTTCTCTTACACACACTCAACACTAGCTCTCATTCACAACGAACATGCTACACTCAACTCTCACTTTCTCTTGCTTAAATAGATGACAAATGAGAGGAGTTACAAAATGAATTCATCCCTTGAGCCAATAATAGGAGAATTGAATTCCATGAGGGAGGAATTACTTCAGGAGTGTAACTCATCCAATGAATTACAATTTGAATTAGGGAGAAAGAGAGTCACACTTAAACATAAGAGAATATTTGGTGAGAGTTACAAATTGAATTGAGTGAAGGAGTTACAAGTGCATTTAATGAGGAGTTACATTTTTGTCGTACATTGAATTAGTGAAGGAGACTTGCATTCTCTTAAGTGTTGAGTTACTATTTTATTCCAAGAAAGAGGTTTGATTTAACAAGTAAGAGATTCTCAATTTAATTTACATATTCCATGAGGGATTTAACTTTAAATTATTTTATAAATAATAGTATCATAATAATAATACTAAAGGATAAAAATATTAATTCTTGACTTGCATAATCATGATTGATTTGATTTTAAAGTGGATTCCATATGCCGAGATTGTCCTTGATCATTTAGACATGACTTTCTATTTTGGAAAGTCATATTAGAATTGTCAGAAATGAAATTTTATTATAGGTAGTTCAAATAGAACTAAAAGATATGATTTCTTCTAGGAGAAATTCATCTCCAACCTGCCAAATTTTAACATGCCCCACATGCCCTCAATGATCAAATCATCCAAAACTCCTCTTGGTTTCGTACCCACAACTTTGGGTGCAAACCCACCGCTTGGGTACTTCGCCCACAAAGCCCTTTTGCAGTGCAAGCTCACACAAACCCAATAGCTAAGTTGTGGAGTACCTCCAAAGCTACATAAATCAACATGCTTAATGATTGAATGCTCTAAAGAAGTTTAATTGTATCATTGGAAGTAGTTACCAGTTTGAAAATTTGTACTAGTCTTGATTGCACTACAAAATCAACATGGTATGAGAGCTTTGGCGAAGGGAAAGAGCATTGAGATCACCTTGAAGAGCATTGAGAGCACTTTGAAGAGCTTTCAGATTCTACATCTTTTGTTTAGATTGGTCATCTTCATCATAAATTCCTTCATGAAGACAGAGAACAAGCTTGAAGGTGCTACAAATTTCAAGGCATGGAAGGCTAGAATTGACCTAGTGCTTGCAATGCATAAGGTCTTGCATATTGTATTGGGAAAAGTTACTAAACCAGCTGACTAAGCAGGAAAAGACAAGTTTCAAGAAGATGACATCTTGGCTAGGAGCATCAATGTGGAACCTGTTAGGGATCATCTAATTTCTCTATATCCCCGATCACATATCTTGTAAGGAGATGTATGATGCCCTCATTGGATTGTACACCATCAACAGTATTAAACAATCTACAAGTCTAAGCGGTCTACTTCATGAGTTCAAGATGACAAACAATGACACTATAGCATCATACTCCGTAAGAATATCTCAAATAAGAGATCAACTCAAAGTTATTGATGAAGAAGTATCTGACAAAGAATTGGTAGATGTGGCAATGGGTGGTTCACCTGAATCTTAGGATCCTTTTGTAGCAAGCATTAGTGGAAGAGAAATTGCTCATTTTGATAAGCTATGGGTTGCTTCCACTCAAGAAGAACCAAGGCTCCAATCCAGAGGCAAGATTGCAAATCCAGGTGAAGACTCTCAAGCTTTTGCAGCTCACTCTAAGAATAGCAGACATAGAAGAAATTTTGGAAGATTTCAAAGAAATTCAAGTAGAAGACCTAATTCAAGACCTGCTCGAAAGCTTGCTCCAAGAAGAGGACATGTTCCATAAAGAATACCTCCTCCTCCCTCTCAAAGAGACAGGAAAATGTCCAATGCTTCTGTTTCCAAGCATATGTTTACTATCAAAATAGGTGTCCTCAAAAGAATCATTATCAAAGGGATGATGATTGAAAAAGGAAAGTGAAGCATCATGCTTCTACAGCTAACATTAATGAACCCTCACATAAGAGGAGGCCTTAAAAGAGATATTATGGTGATGAATATTCATTTTATCCTGCTTTTACAGGTTGCATTGCAGGTCATGGTGAAAGATGGTTGGTGGACAGTGGCACCTCTAGGCACATGACTAGAAGTCATGAACAGAAGATGACTCAAAGGTTTGAGCTTGGAGATAATGGTAAATATGAAGTCAAACGCATTAGCTCATCTTCCTTCCAATTGGAATGAGGAGGTACTGTATCTATTAACAATATTCTACATGTTCCTATCTTAAAGAAGAATTTGTTGTCCATTTCATCTCTTGAAGACAAAGGATATAGAATTGCTTTCGTTGATGGACAAGTTCTAGTATGGAAGAAAGATGACTCCTTTGAATATGCCAAAGTCATTGGTGTACGAATTAGAGGCCTATATCGTCTTGTTGGATGCTCAATTCAAGCCTTGTGACACAACACCACTAATCATTGTGAGCTATGGCATCGAAGGCACGCTCATGTTCATTATAAAGCCTTGTCTAGAATGAAAGATTTTGTTAAAGGTGTACAAGAAATCAAGACTAAGCATGATGAAGTTTGCAAAGGATAAACTCTTGGGAAAAATGTTAAATGGTGATATACCTATAGTGATAGTAGATCCAAGGGAATGTTGGATCTTGTGCATTCTGATGTATGTGGGCCTATGTCTAGCAAGTCCTTGGGATGTCATCTGTACTATGTTACTTTCAATGATGATTACTCTCAAAAACATGGATTTATTTCTTGAAATACAAGGATGAAGTATTTGAGAAGTTTCAGAAATTCAAGGCACAAGTTGAAAATGCTACATGAAGAAGGATCAAGACTTTAAGGTCCAACAATGGAGGAGAATATCTGTCCAAGGAGTTGATTACTTTCTGCAGTGATAATGGGATTAAGGGGAGTTGATAGTTCTCTACTATCCTCAACAAAATGGAATTTTTGAAAGGAAGAATAGAACTATTATGGAAGCTGCCAAGGTCATGCTTCATGATCAAGAGTTGTTGATGTTCCTATGGGGAGAAGCTTCAAAGACAGTTGTTTATGTTCAAAATAGATATCCACATCGAATCTTAGATTACAAGACTCCTAAAGAAGTCTTCACGGGTGAGAGGCCCAATCTTGAGCATTTGAGAATCTTTTGTTGCCCTATTTATGTTCATGTGCCAAAGGAGAAAAGGACAAAGTTGGAACCTTCCAGGAAGAGGGGAACTTTTGTTGGTTGCAATGAATATTCAAAGGCCTTCAAGGTCTATGTACTGCAACAATGTCCTATTGAAACTTGCAAGGATGTCATTGTTGATGAGGATGTTGCTTTCTGTAAGTTCAAGGGATCACACTTGGACTCTGATGATGAAATGCAAGTGGCTCCTAAGAATGTGGAATCAAAATGCAAAGAACCTGAACCTATGGAACAAGACCCTCATGAAGAATCTGATGATCCAAATGAATTTGTTAACTCACCGAGAGTCATTGTTCTAGAGACTAGAAAGAGACCTACTTGGCTTGAAAGAACTTTGAAGGAAGTTGAAGGACATGCAACGCCTCGTGGGACATTCAAGGAAAGCAAGAGGCTGAAAAAGTATTTAGTGTTGCAATGACTAGAATGGTTTTTCACAATTGGTAACTACTATTTATGTAAATTGTTCCTTCTTTATACTTTATTCAACAAGTAGCTATATGTGATAAACTTCAACCAATAATTCTTCCATGACAACAATAAATAGAGATCACAGTAGACAATGAACAATAGACAATAAGCAAGAGACAAGAGACACCAAGATTAAGCTCACAGCCAGGGAAAAACCCACTAGGTGAAAATCCAAAAATTCTTTCCTTATGGGATATTTTGTCAATCAATAGTAAATCTAAGTGTCCAACAAATCCAAAATAACCAACAATGAGATAAAAAATCAAAGTTTGCACAAAATAAGGAAAGATTCCACTTTTGTCCAATGAGAGGGTTTGCACAAGGAGGCAGAAATACAGGCCCGTAATCACTGTGATGGGAGGCCGAAGTTCTCACTGTAGTTACCACTAATGATGCCAACAAACCAAGACAAATTCAGCCCAAAATCCTTTGTTAACTTCAGAAATAGGTCACCTCAAAGAGAGAAAGCTTATATGTAGTATTCGGCCTTCTAAATAAGATAAGATTATAGCCCAACACAAGTAAGATAGCCAACACAGAATTCACTCAACTTGAGTCCAAAGAATAGCTCAATGCAATTGTAGTAGACTCTCTTTTACCCTTCGCACGGGTGGATATGTCGTTAATAGAGGATTGAACTTGTTATTGATTGCAGAACGAATTGATGTGTGCTTGATGGTGGTCGAAATGAGGATCAACGAGCTCCAATTTATAGGAGTAATGTGAGGACTAATTAGCCCTATTACGATCGACATAATAATCTCTCAAGGAGCCGACTTGTAGATCTTGTTTGAGCCGACTTGAGGTGAGCGATAATTAATTTCTTCATTTTGTATTCGATGAAAATTGTTGACCGAAGCTACAATATATTTCAACACTCCCTCTTAGCTAGGGAGGTAGTTTTTCATTCTCTCTCACAATCAATCTTCCTGACCAATCTATAGGTCTTATGGCCCACAACCTAAGGAAGATAACACAATCCAAGTTTCTCTCTCTCGAACTCAACATAAGGAAAAATACATAGCATCCATCTCAAAGCATCTCCCCGACCACAAGGTCTCATGGCACAAATCAATACATCTCTTGGATAACAATGTCTCTTGGCACACAACCTATAGGAGGAATCTATCAATACATTTCCCGGACAACAATGTCTCTTAGCACACAGCCCATAGGAGGAATCCATCAATACATCTCTTGGACAACAAGGTCTCTTGGCACACAGCTTATGGGAGGAATCATCAATATATTTGTCTCGACACACAAGCCTATAGGTGGAATGCATCAATACATCCCCCGAACAACAATGTCTCTCGACACAACCTATGGAAGGAATCCATCAATACATCTCCCGGACAACAATGTCTCTCAGCACATAGTCTGCGAGAGATGGTCTATCCATGGAGCTATGTAATCAAAGCTCCCTCTCATTCAGAGAGGGATTCTTAGTTATTCCAATTCCTTCACATAAACATCAGCAATTAGTTCATCAACAGAAATATAGCCATGGTGGATCTTAGCATTCAATTGTTCATTCAACTTTAGCCAAGGCTTCTCTCAGACGCAGTTATCAGTAGACAATAGTAGACTTCAGCAGTGGCTTCTTTAAAAAAGCAAACATCTGCAACCATAGAAGCAAATATCAATGTCCATAGTCAAATCCAATAGATAATAAATGGCTTCTCACAGAACTAGGCATCAGCAACCAAACCATAATTGAATCCAACAAATGGTAAGTAGGGATCAGCGACCATAGTAGAATCCAATAGACCATAAATAATAATTGGTTCTGGCGGAAACAAACATCATTAGATAGATCAATGAACCAATCACTATCAAAGTCTTGCAACTTCTTCAAATCATCCATCAAGGAGATGTCGATGATCGTGTAGTTCATTGTGCCAAGGATATCACCAAGTTCATGCCTCAATGACAACTCCCTCTTACACATAAGTTCTTTGATCTTGTTTGCTCCCTTTTAGTACAAAGCCTATCACAAGTCTTTTGTCACATTGTTCTCTCAATAATTTCAATGATTGCCCCACCTTGGCAGTCTTCTTTATGTACCTACAATCCTCACTAGGAGGCCAAGGAAGAACAAGAACAACCAAGCAAGCCAAGAGACTTAAAATGAACAATCAATAGAAATAATCAAGATAATACTTATCTTTTGTGAGTGTGTCAGCTCCCCTTGATCTTGACCTTCTTAGATCGAGTTCATCTCATCATATCATCAAGGAGTCCATCGTTATCTTCAGTCCATATCTTTATCATCATCATATCATCAGAGAGTTCATGTGTTAAAATTGGCAACTAGGGCCAAAGTCCAAGTGGGTCACCTTATTTGGGACATTTGATATTTTTCTTGGATTCCTCTCTACAAAAGGTGTAGGATTGATCTAAATATTATCTAATTCTGACATGTATATATGGAGATATGAAATTATTTATATTCTTGACAATTTGTCAAGGTCGGCAAGCAAGCAAATTAGTTATTTTTCACCCCCAACTTAACCTCAATGTTGCTATAAAAGGAGACCTCATGGCTTCATTTCACCATCTCATCCATTCATCCTTCCCTCTCCTCTCTTGTTTGGTACGCATTTCTGGAGCTATTTCTCTCACACGTGTGGAAGGACAAATTCAGTTTTTTGTTAGGGCAGTGTTCACTAGGTTTGACCTAAGCAACAGGAGGGTTTTTGGACTGCGTTTTGGACAGCGTCATCTCTCCTTGAGTGCGGATTGGGTTAGGTTGCCTCTCCTTGGCAGGCTGCAGTTCTGGACAGCCTTCTTGACCCCTCCTTGACCTTGCATTGACCAATGTTGACTGTGCTAGGGCTAGCCGCAAGGCTGACTATAGTTGACCGAAGTTTGACAGTGATTTTCGAACTGTTTTGGGCTGCTTCTCCTTGTTGTTGGAGGCCGAGTTGTTTGGGTTGACGACCGAGCTTATTAGAGGTCAAATCTGACCTATTTGACCAACTTTGACTTTTCTAATTAGGGTTTTTTGTTATTGTCATAAAATATCATAATTGTATATTTGCACTGCCTCTCTCCCTCTACTGAATTATTGAAGAATATAAGAAGAATTGATCAAGGGTTTCCCCACATCGGGGTTTGTCCCTGGCTAGTGCCACATCTTGTGTCCTCTTGTCTTGGCTTGTCTTCTATTGTTTATGTTTATGTTCTATCTGCATTTTACTATCATGCTAATGTGATTGCTAATCTAGAAATTGATTTGGGCTAATAAGAAATTTGAATTAAATTGCTCTTAAGTATAGAACATACCAAAATTTAACATGGTATCATAGTTGAGGTGAAGACCAAGCCCAAGCAAGAGTGAAAGAGCAATCACTGAAGACAGTTGGTAAGGACAAAAGGTTGAATGCATTTCTCATCCCACTTCCTGGCTGAAGACAAGCTCCGTGAAAAGTCTAACTATCACGGATGAAAGATGTCCCTTGATCTGACATTTGAAGAACAAGAAGTGTTGGACTATGTGAAGGGTAAAATTCCTAAGCCTCCATCAAATGCACTGGCTGCTACAGAGAACAAGTACACTAAGTGTGAAGTCAAAGCAAAGAAGATTATCAGAGATTCCATTGACAAGCGTCTGGTGGCCTACATCTTGGATTTGAACACCTCCAAGGAGATCTACAACAAATTGGTAACCATGTTTAAGGTTAGTGATGCAAATCAAGTTTTGTTCCTCAAAAATAAGTTGAAGGATATTAAGAAGGGCAAGGACGAGGATATTCAATCCTACTTCTTAAGGCACCGAAATCAAGAATGATCTTCTATCGACTGGAGAAGTCATTCTTGATAGGGAACTTACTATCACTACCCTTGGAGTGCTCCCATCCGAGTAGTATATATTTAGAACCACTCTTCTCAATAATGATCGAATTCCAGGGTTTGAAGAATTGATGTTGAATTGCATTCAAGAAGAGACAAGAATGGTGGAGCAAGAAATGCCTTCAAATAGAGGCAACCCCACTACTTTCTCCGCTCATGCCAAAAGGAGAAATAATTTTGGGTCTAAAGGACATTTCAAAGGTAAGCCCAGATCTAAGGGTGGAAAGAAGGGAAGAAGCTTTGTTTGCAATAAATTTGGCCACTATGTGAGGGAGTGTCCAAATAGAAAGGACACATCACATGATAATGATCACAATCACTCCAGGGGCAACTTCAACAACAATCAAAGGAATGGCAGGTTCAATGGCAAAGGAAAGAGGAATGTGGGAAATCATGGAAACGGTCAACCCTCTAAGAAAGCAAGGAACTCCAGGTATGAAGAATCAAATATTGTTAACAATAAGCAAAATAGAGTATTATCTTATATCAGCCCTCTCCACTAACTCTCCTCCGAACACTTCGAGGAATTGGCTTATTGATAGTGGTGCCTCAAGGCACTTCGCTAGATACAAGGAAGCTCTCTATAATATGATAGAGAAGGAGACAAATTTGGAGATTATTCTTGGAGACAACACCACCTATTCCATAAAGGGTGTAGGGAATGTTATCCTTCAATTGAATCAGGGTAACACGATTCATTTACAAGAAATTTTATATGTACCTAATCTCAAGAAGAACCTGGTGTCCATGTCGGCAATGGAAGACAAAGGTTACAAGGTGGCATTCATCAATGGAAATGTACGTGTTTGGAAAAAAAAAATTAAAGATGCTTTTACTCTTGGGTTCTGGGTCGACACTTTGTATCAAGTTGGAGGAAGTCCATTGGGGGCCATGTCTTGCGACACATCTCTACAATCTAAACTATGAAACCAGAGGTTTGTCGACCTTCATTATAAGGCCCTACCCGATGTGAGACAGATGGTGACAGGGATACCCGAGTTCAAAGTAGAGCACGAAGGTGTATGTTCAGGATGTGTCGAAGGAAAACTTAAAAGGGGACCATTCCCCTCTAGTAATAGCAAGACCTCAGATATATGGCAGTTGGTCCACTCCGACATATCTGGTATGATGCCTGTAAACTCTATGGGAGGATATCTATAATATCTCTCTTTTACAGATGATCATTCTCGCAAGACTTGGATCTACTTCTTGAAAAGGATGAAGTGTTCACCTAGTTCCGTCACTTCAAAGTCGTGATCGAAAATCAATCCGAGATGAGAATCAAGATATTGAGGACTGATAATGGGACCGAGTATGAATCAAAGGACTTCCATGACTATTGTAGAGAAGTTGGCATTAAGAGGGAGACCACTATACCATACACTCCTGAGCAGAATGGTGTGGTTGAAAGGAATAATCATACTATTATGGAAGTTGTTCGTGCCATGCTTCATGATCAAAGGTTTCTGAAGTTTCTATGGGCCGAAGCTGCAAATACCGCCATGTATGTTCAAAATTGATGCCCTCATCAAACATTGGACTCCAAAACTCCCGAAGAAATGTTCACTAGTAAAAAACCCAATGTCTCTCAATTTAGAATTTTTTAAAGTCCCATATACTTTCATATGCCAAAAGAGAAAAGAAGCAAATTGGGTGCATCTAGAAAGAAAGGAACCTTTGTGGGCTATAGCGAAAATTCTAAGGGCTATAGAATTTATGTGGTTGGTCAAAGGGAAGCTGAGATAAGTCATGATGTCACCTTTGACGAAAATATGGCTCTTAGCAAGGTTGACAATCTTCCTATACCAAGGAAGGATAAAAAAGCTGACACCAGAAAGCCGCATGAAAAAGAAGATGAAATGATGCTAGATGTTGATGAACCTATGGATCCTATTGATCCTCCTCCTCAAGAGCCCTCCTCCTCTAAGAAGAGGCCCTCATGGCTTAGGGAGACTCTCGAAGATGCCGAGAGACATATTGCACCAAGGGGGACTTTCTGTGAAAGCAAGAAGCTGACTAGGTATCAGGGATACTTGACCATTATGAGCACTATCATTCAAAACGAGCCTACATCATTTGAAGAAGTTGTGAAGCATCAAGTATGGAAGGATGCTATGAATAAAGAATATGAATCCATTATGAAGAACGATGTCTGGGATGTGGTCCCTAGACCCTAGGACAAATCAGTTGTCACCTCTAAATGGCTTTATGAAATCAAGCATGGAGCTGATGGAAGTGCAAAAAAGTACAAGGCTCGCTTTGTTGCTCGAGGCCTTCTCTCAAAAGGAAGGTGTAGATTATGATGAGATATTTGCCCCTGTTGTCTGATACACCACCATCCACTTGATCATAGATTTTGTTGCCTCCCAAGGATGGAACCTACATCAGATGGATGTCAAGACCGCTTTCTTGCGTGGTTTGATTAAAGAAGAAGTCTATGTGGAACAACCCGAGGGGTTCGAGATTCATGATCAGGAATCTCATGTATGTAGGTTGAAGAAAGCTCTCTATGGGTTGAAGCAAGCACCCTGAGCTTGGTATGAGAGGATCAATAGCTATTTGATGAAGTTGGGATTCACTAGGAGTGAAGCTGATCCAAACCTTTACTTCAAGGTTGAAGATGATAGACCTCTCATACTGGTGCTTTACGTGGATGACCTCTTTCTGGGTGGTGCAGACCCTCTCATTCACAAATGTAAGCGGGAGTTGGATTCCAAATTTGAGATGAAGGACCTAGGATTGATGCACTACCTAGGGTTGGAGGTCTGGCAAAAGCCAGGAGAAATTTTCCTATCTCAAGGAAAAGATGTGGTGAAGGTATTGGAAAGAATTGGGATGGTGGACTGCAAGGCCGTGACTACCCCCAATGGAGCTTAACTTTAAGAAGTTATGCAGTAGTGTTGTCGAACCTGAATTGGGAAATGTTTCTGAGTATCGTCAACTCATAGGAGCACTGATGTTCTCGGTGAACTCCCATCCAGATATATGCTTTGCAGTCAACACGTTGAGCCAATATGGTTGAGCCTCATCACTCACATTGGATTGGTGCCAAGAATCTTCTAAGATATCTTTGGGGGCACAATCACTCATGGACTAAGATACACTGTCGAAGATGTGAGGCTGCATGGTTATTCCGATGCTGATTGGGCAAGTAGTGTGGTGGATCGCAAGAGCACTTTTGGGTGTTGTTTTTCTTTGGGTTCTACTTCAATACCCTGGATGAGCAAGAAGCAGAAGTCGGTTGCTTTGAGCCCTGCTGAGGCCGAATACATAGCTGCGAGTATGGCCTCCTGTGAAGCTGTCTGGTTGAGGAAGCTCTTTAGTGAGCTGTTTGGACATGTGTTGGATACCACCGTGATCCTCTGCGACAACTAGACTGGGATCCGAT
The DNA here is from genome assembly GCA_000404065.3 of Pinus taeda. NCBI lineage: Eukaryota > Viridiplantae > Streptophyta > Pinopsida > Pinales > Pinaceae > Pinus > Pinus taeda. Next base: position 179,722 of record APFE030531763.1, on the reverse strand, counting down.
TATCAGAGAATCACATATTAAATGATCACTCCAAGCACATCGATATCAGGTACCACGTTATCCGGGATATGTTACAACGAGGAGTTATAAGGCTCCATCATATTGGAACTAATGACTAGGTTGCCTACATTCTGACAAAGCCCCTCGGAAAGGTCAAATTCTTGACTTTCCGAGAACGACTAGGAGTCGTGGATAGACCCTCTTATGAGGGTCCTGTATGATATGGACATTAAGCTCTGGGAGCTCTGGGGGGCTTGGGGTACTTCTTGGAGTGATGAGCAACCATAGGGTGAGTGGTTCAGCCTTCCCCTAGTGGGTTGTTCTGTACAAGGTGAGTGGTTCAGCCTTCCCCTGTGATACCCTGTGGCGACATGTAGGCAGGATGAGTGGTTCATCCTTCTCCTGCTGAAACATCCTACCCATGCAGTCTGGGACTCATGGGAAGTACCTCTCATCTAGCCAATGAGTAGGGAAATGAGGATAGGGACCATAGTACTACTGATGGACGCATCATGTATTACCATAGTCCCTATGCTAGGATGATATTGATCTGGGATCAATTGGAACTAACTTTGGGTCAGTAAGAGTGGTATGACACACTCTCTTTATTGGAATTGACTTTGAGTCAGTGAGAGTGGTATGAGACACTCTCTTTTATCTGGGACTGACTTCGCATCAGTAGAGAATGGTATAATACATTCACAATCACTTCTTATTCATAGTTCAGCAAAGCAAAGAAGTGCAGAGCAATGCATTGATGGCAAAGATAGTACCGACAGACAAATGGATTAGCAGACGAAGTTCTCCCTAGTTGAGAGGGAGTGTTTAATTGGCAACTAGGGCCAAACTCCATGTGGGTCACCTTATTTGGGACAGCTGATATTTTCTTGGATTCCTCTCTTCGAGAGGTGTAGGATTGATCTAAAGATCATCTGATTCCAACAAGTATATATGGAGATATGAATTTATTTATATTCTTGTCAATTTGTCAAGGTCGGCCAGCAAGCAAATTAGTTATTTTTCACCCCCAACTTAACCTCAATGTTGCTATAAAAGGAGGAGACCTCATGGCTTCATTTCACCATCTCATCCATTCATCCACCTCTCTCCTCTCTTGTTTGGGTACGCATTTCTGGAGTTGTTTCTCTCACACGTGTGGAAGGACGAATTCTGTTTTCTGTTAGGGCAACATTGACTGGGTTTGACCGAAGCAACAGGAGGGTTTTTGGACTGCGTTTTGGACAACGACATCTCTCCTTAAGTGCAGATTGGGTTAGGTTGCCTCTCCTTGGCAGCCTGCAGTTGTAGACAGCCTTCTAGATGCCTCCTTGACCCTGCGTTGACCAACATTGACTGTGCTAGGGCTGACTGCAATTGACTGAAGTTTAACAATGATTTTCGGACTGTTTTGGGCTGCTTCTCCTTGTTGTTGGAGGCCGATTTGTTTGGGTTGATGACCGAGCTGATTGGATGTCAAATTTGACCTATTTGACCAAATTTGACTCTGTTGGTTAAGGTTTGTTGTTGCTGTCATAAAATATCAAAATTGTATATTTGTACTATCTCTCTCTCTCTGCTAAATTATTGAAGAATATAAGAAGAATTGATCAAGGGTTTCCCCACATTGGGGTTTGTCCCTGGTTGGTGCCACATCTTGTGTCCTCTTATCTTGGCTTGTCTTCTACTATTTATGTTTATGTTCTATCTGCATTTTCCTATCATGTTGATGTTATTGCTAATCTGGAAATTGATATTGAGCTAATAAGAAATTTGAAGTAAATTGCTCTTGAGCATAGAACATACCAAAATTTAACATCATGCCATCATCAAGAAGTATATCATTACCATATCATCATCAAGAAGTTGACCTTGTCCATATCATCAAAGAGTCCACATAAGAAGTACATATCATTTATATTATCAAGGAGTCTATATCATCATCAACAAATCAACAAGCCCATGTCATCAATGAGTCCATGTCATCAACAAGACCACATTATCATCATCAACATCATTAATGAGTCCACATCGTCATCATTCAGATCATCATCATTATTAAAGAGTAAAGATCAAGGAGTTCAGATCACCATTAAGGATTCCAATTGCATCATCTACATCTAGATTGTGAGCAAGGAGTACTTATCATCATCACTAAGGAATACATATAGTCAACATCATAGAGTACGCAACATTTATCATTAAGAAGTCCATATCAACATCTTCAAGAAGTCCATATCATCATCAAAGAGTTCATGTTCATGACTCCACATCAACAATATAAACATCAACGAGTCCACATTTTTCACATCGTTATCATCGAGTCCATATCATCAATAAGGAGTACTTGTTGTAATTAAAGAATTCTTATCATTAGTAACTTTTAAAAATAATATGAAAAACATAAGATACTTATCTTCTCAGCTCCTTCTGAAGTCATTATTCCTTTGCATGCTTTATCTTCATTTGTACCAAGGCTTTGCTTTATTTTTCAATATCAATGAACTCATCAGCGACAAGTTTCAACATCATATCCATCAGGGTCCTTATAGTTCCCTCTTTCCATCATGCTCATCATATTCAAGGAATCATTGCCAGGTATGAGTGCTGCTTTAGTTCTTCCATCGTTCTCATCTTGCTTTCATTGCTTTCATTATGTGCCTACAATTCTCAGCAGCATGTAAAACTATACAAAGACAAGAGCATGATGTCAATTTTTTCAATCTAGGGTTTCCATAGATTCTTAGAAGGGAACTTCCAGGGTTCTAGATACAAACCCTATATTTTTTATCTTGTTAGCAATCCATAATTTCCTTTGGTTGTAGGAAGGAAACCCAAAGGTAACCACAAACCACTTGAAAAATTGGAAACTAGCCCTTCCAATCCCAAAGAGGGCTCTCTCTTTCAACTCAGTCACTAAAGAATGGTTTCAATGAAGAACAATGGTTAGACCTTTGACAAATAACAGAGTTTTTAGGTGTAGTGGCAGGGCAAAGAGAAATCCATTGGGCATGGAGTTCGTAAAAAATTGAGATCAATGACGTGGGAGATGCTCAGTGAATTGGGAAAATACATTCAGAGGCAAGATAGAAACACTTCCTTATGCCAATTAATAGTTGCACATCTGAGAAGAATAAAGAAAGTAGATAACCAGCTCAAGGCATCGAACAATGGATGAATCTTAAAATAATTATGGCAGAAAAAACATATGGAATGTCTAAATGACTACAACAAAGCACCATTAAATAGATGAGTTCTAAAACAATTTTTTCATTTAAACATCATAGGAAGAAATATAACACACACAAAATAGGAAACACTCACATAACAGAGTTGAATCACATGAATCTCTGAAGAGATTTAACCAGGTACTTCTGATCAACCAATTTCATTAAAACTCGGAAAAAATTACAACATGCGTTGTGTTCTTTCCTCTCCAATCTGACCAACCAACCCCCATTTCCCATATCTTTACATCGTTATATACAATGAGGAATTCGAATTCACTTCACAAAAGTAGGATGGTCCAGATGCAATGCATCTTTACTTGCTATGCAGAAAACGCAAAAATTGTTATATCAAGACTAATATAATTTGGAAACATCAACAAAACAATGCATTTTTGTTAAACAACTCAAACTACATGATTTTAACTTATCAACACTTATCCAATAACTAGAATGACTTCTAGAAGCTTCAAATTTTGAAATTTTCCAAAATAGACTTGACTGATATGTTTGCGTAGTAGTTGCAGAGCAAAGAGCACCGAATTTCTAGAAATATTGGGTTCAAAGACAAGCTCATATATCCTGAATCTAGACGAATGTTGCAAAACTGAAAGAGGTTTTTGTAGATGAGAGTGGCATCAGCTCAACCTGCCAGGATTAAAATCAAGATTAAAGACACAGTGCAGGACAAATTTGTGATGAGACCCAGGACAAGGTCTAGAGTCAAACAGACCTAGGAAGAGGCAGTGCCTCAAGTAGTAGTGGAGATTTCTGAAGACAGACAAGTAGATAAGCAAGATCAAGACAAAATAGATGAAGATAAGGGACCTGAAATAGTACAACCAAACCAAGAAGAGGACATAGCACAACCTGAAATAGGTGTCATGCATTATGAAGAGGACCCTAAAATGACCAAGATGAAAGAAGCACTTTCTAAATATCAAATCATAATAACATTCTTGAAGAAAAAGAATAGAGATCTGAAGGAAGTAGTCAAACCAACAGTGGACAAGTTAAAGTCACCTACAGCAACAGTTGCTAAGGGAAAGGAGAAGCATGTTGCTTTTGCAAAGAAAGCCAAGAATGTCGCAGTAAAGCCTAGTGGGTTGTTAGTCAGGGCTTTCAAGTCTAAATTTAGATATGTGCAGCAGATGAAGCAGATAGCTCAGGCTCCTGGAAAACCCCCCTTTAGTCAATGGAAATAATATCAAAGGTGCTTGGAGGCACTGGAGGAAAGCAAGGACCAAATGAACCAGTTTAGACAGCAGAATCTAGATTATAGAAACTCAATACAACACATTCTTGAGAACTATGATAATGCAGTTAGGGAAGCATCTATGCCCTCAACAGGAGCAAACACTTTGTCAAATGGTCGATGCCGGTAAGGAGGCAATGTAAAAGTTTATATGTTAGAAATTTGGTATTGAATGCCCAGTTGAGAAACATGAAGCAAAGCTTGGATGAGGCGCGAAGATTGATAAAGAACTATGAAGGAGCATCTGTGATACCTCCTCTTGTAAAGGTGCCTAAATTGGATTCCAAGCTTATGACTAAAGCCAAACCCACCATGTCATAGCCTGTTGAACAGCGTGGCTTCACTCCTCAAACTTCTAGCACCAAGGCTTCCAGCAGCAAGGTTTCAGGCAAGAGAAAAAGGAGGTGATCAAGCCTCATTCCATGGCTCCCAAGTTGTGTGTTAAGTTTTCTGATGTTTTAATATTATGGATTTGATATTTTGAGCACCATATAGTAGCATGATGGCGTTTTAGGGGGGTTGGAAGGCACTTAATAGACAGCTGTAGAAATTCCTTTGCGCAAGCGATGCGCAACCGCTACGCGGGTTGTGCCCAGACCATCACACACATTGGAGGTAAGCCACCTGTCAGATTTTCAAGAGACTGACATGGAGTACATGTGACATCCAACTCATCTCCTTAGCACCCCGCCATGTGCCATTTCCAACAACTCAAAGTGTTGGATGTTGCGCAACTGCTATGCAGCGTTTGTACACTCTGAAAAGCAGCAAGTTCAGTCTTTATAATTGTCATTGTACTTGTGTCATTATATATTTTATGTAAAATGCAAAAGAAGAAAAGGAAATATTATTATTTCAAGCATGGGTTTCATGCTCAAGTCAATTGGTCATCTAGGTCAAGCATGTTCTTCATGTTTCTAGGGTTTGTCAAAGTCAAAAGAATATTTGTCATGAGTCAAAGAGAGTCCCATTTGGAGTTTGAAAAGAAAACAGAAAAAGAATTTTTAAATATGTATTTTGGGTAAAAATTCCTTCTAGAAGTCAAGTCAGTCCCACTTGTCATGGAGACTCTGCCCCAAGGGGCATGATTGTTCGAACCCCTCTGGATAAGTATAAATAGAAGAAAGTTGGAGCTCATTTTAGACACAATTTGGAGCATAATATCTTAAATTTCGCAGAGAAAGAGGAAGGCCGAAATCTTAGCAGAAGAAGGGTTTGACTTGGCTTCTAGAAGGTGAAAGGATCTTGGATATCTCATTTGATTTGATTCTATAAGACGAGAATTTTCTGGGTTTTCCCCTTGGACGGGTTTTGCCATGGCTTGAAGCCTATATCTTGTGTTTTTCTTTTTCTTGTGATCTTCATGTATTTTTGTTTTGGTAATGGATTGATGAAGAAGAACTATTAAAGAAATAAAAGGCCAACAAACATCACAAGTAATTACGAGTAAGAAGAATCAACTCTAAATTTGTAAGTATATTGACTTTCCAACATGATATCAGAGCTTTGGTTTGAAGGAGGTTGAAGATCACTCTTTGTTGGCAACCTTGAAGAAAACAAAACTCTGAAAATTAGTGATGCTTGTGAAACCCTATGCTACAATGACTCTTCACATTGTTACATTGGCTCATACACATCAACATCATTGTTATAAGGTTCATGTAAGGCTCGATGGCATCATGGTTTATATCATATCACAGTGCCTCACTCTAGAGTTTAATCACTTATAAATAATGTGAGTAGCTCGATTATTGACTTCTGTGGTTCGCTTTCTACTTATGTGATTTATATTCATACACATATAGGCATAGAGACTCTATGGCTCACTCTTTTTCACACTGCATGGTCATATTTGGCTCATAGCAGTGGATCCACCAGCACACTTACATTACAGTGATTTGGCATAAGCATTATGCAGTAGTTTGGCATCATGACTTACAACAATAGCATGTTATGACCGTGGTATATATCACATTCATTACATCATGGTATAACTTTATTATATTAGAGGCATCATAATAATATAACAAAGGGAAATTATTCATAAACAAGTACAGTGACACCATTTAGCATTATCGTGTGGCATATTATCTGAGGTACAATGATATTATCGTGCAACATATTATTTGGGGTACAGTGACACCATTTAGCATTATCATGCGGCATATCAGTTGCAGTAAGAATGATTAACTATTATATTTGTTATCAAAGAAATGGAACCTAGCCACAAATAAGCAGAGGTTGAGAATCTGTGACAGAGGCTTGATTCTAATACATAATGATTAATATATAATACAGTGCAAGACCAATGGCAAACTTTTGGTAGAATATAGCATTTGATAATGGAACTTTTGGCAAAGACTATATTATAATATAATGCAAGCCAATACAATTTTGTTTTATGGTATGCTGAGTCACTGTGGAATTATAACACTAAGGAGCTACATTCTAGCAATAGTTGGATGTGAACCGATCACTATTACCATCGTATACATATTGCTCGAAATGGCGAAGGTTGAGTCATATACCACTCACAGTTAAATATTGTGTTTGGTGATGAGGTCAATATTGACAAAACGATGATTGGTTGTAATTTACTCCTTTGAAGATAGCGCCATCATAACATAATTGTTTCAAGTGAAAAATATAGCAACCACCATTGTATAGCCTAGCCTATATTGAATTGCAATGGAGAGTTGAACCTTCATGCAAAATTAAATAGAAGATGTATATGGCTGTGTTTGGACTTCATCAACAAAGCTAACATGGAGTTTGAAAGAAATTATGATGCCAAATCTTTGCAACTTGGACAAGTAAAATTTGTAAGAGGTATGTATATTTTATAAGCAGTGATACTATGATTATGATGCATAGTCTTTACAATAGTTAGGGTTTTGCTATATGTTTGTAGGGCCTTTCTATTTCATTTGTGGCAAGTCTTATCGATTATATAATTGCTAGGATTTAGAATCTTAGGGTTTCCATACCCTACATTGAATTGACCTAGGAGTGAAAACCCTAACCTTAATTGTTTGTTCCCTCTAAAGGAATCCCTTGCTTTTGGGAAATGGACTCTAGGGCATATACTAAACCCTAGAAAAAGTTGGATCAAGACAAATCTAGGATTTGAAGTCAAAACCCTAAGACTTGATGTTTCTGCTAAAATTAAAAACCCTAATAAGGGTTTTGTCAAGAAATTTGTAGAGTTTATAGTTAGAACCCTAAACTTACACTTTTGGGTAATCAGAGAAACCCCAGATCGATAGGATTGACATCATACTCTTGTACGTCTATATTTCGCTTGGTTGTATTTAATTGCAGATACATAATGAAGGCTATCAAAATGATGGAAGCAAGATGAGAAGGATGGAAGGACAAAGTAATGTAATATTTGTGCTTGATAATGACTTCTTGGAAAGAGGGGAATGTTGTTGTTCATAAAAGATGTGTTTTATCTCTCTTCTTGTACTATAATTGATATCTTTAGTAAACCTAGTCTCTTATTTTATTTTCATTACTTGATTGTAACCACTCTTTTGTGATCTCCCTGAATAGGATTGCAGGTACATGCTGAAAACAGTTTGGGCTAGAAGAAGTTATAATATCCAAACAAAACTCTGTGACAAGTCCTAGATTCATAGGAAGCGTTGAATCTTGAAAGGACTATGAATTTAAAAGAAGCTTCGATTCAGAAGGAGCAATTCAACTCTCAAGTTTTAAGGTAAGTCATTAAGTATTATCTTTAAATATTTAAAGACTAAAGTTGTGACAAGCCTCTGTCCTATATAACGTACATGTACTTTAGGGACAAGCTTGGACTTGTTAATATAAGTTCTCTCAATAAGAGGGAGCATTAATAAGATAACAACAGGGCTAGACATTCTCCAGATTTAGGAAGAATAAACCAGATTATTGTTGAGGGCAGACATTCTCCTAGTTTAGGAAGAATGGCCCTTAAGGCTTAGTTACTCAGAAGAGTAGGTGCCTTTTTGTGTTAGCCCAGTTACTCTATAAGAGTGGGTGCCTTTGTCAGGCTCGGTTACTTGTTGAGTGAGTTGTTTGGCTTAGAATAAGGCATGTGATGTTAGGGTTTGACCAAGATAATGGCAAACCTATGATGTAAAAATCCTTTAGGGTTTGACACCGTGGTGTGAGGAAATGAATGTCCTCCAGGGTTTGGGCAACCCTGCATAGTTGGAACATGGATGTTCCTAGAGGTTTGACCTTAGTGATGGCAAACTTGTACTCGTCTGTATACCATGAGGTTGAGGCACCAACCAGGTCATGGTGACTAGTTGTTGTACCTTATGCTATGTAGCTTGTATGATGGTACATATGGTTGGTACCTTAGAATTATCCTAGATGGTACCTAGATCCCTGTGAGATGTTGGGTTGGTACCTTGGAAATAGCCTACATGGTACCTAGATCCCTATGAGATGTTGGGTTGGTACCTTATCAATAGCCTAGATGGTATCTAGATCCCTGAAACATGTTGGGTTGGTACCTTGGCAATAGCCTAGATAATACCTACATCCCTGAAGGATCATGGGTTGATACCTTGGCAGTAGCGTAGATGGTATCTGGATCCTTGGTATAGTATATGTTGGTTATAATGTTGATATGACTCTTCCTATGAGAATATTTCAATTTGAGAAGTATCCTTGTACTGGTTATGGAATTATGTATACTTCCCTAGTTAAGAGGGAGTGTTGGAAAATGTAACTAGGTTTTGTCTTCATAATTGTCATTATATATTTTATGTACAATGCAAAAAAAGAAAAAAGAAAAATATTATATTTTGTTATTCATGCTTCTAGGCTTTGTCAAAGTAAAAAGTATATTTGTCATGAGTCAAAGAGTCAAGTCCCATTTGGAATTTGAAAAAAAAAAAGGAAATAAAAAATTAAACATGTATTTTGGGTAAAAATTCCTTTTAGAAGTCAAGTCGGCCCAGCCTTTCATGTAGGTTCTACCCCAAGGAACATGATTGTTCGCACCCCTCTAGATAAGTATAAATAGAAGAAAATTGGAGCTCATTTTGGACACACAATTTGGAGCATAATATCTGAAATTTCACAGAGAAAGAGGAAGGTCGAAATCTGAGCAAAAGGATGGTTTGACTTGGCATCTAGAAGGTGAAAGGGACGCGGATATCTCATTTGATTTTATTCTTTAAGAAGAGAATTTTCTGGGTTTTCCCCTTGGAGGGGTTTTGCCCTAGCTTGGAGCCTATATCTTGTGTTCTTTGTTTTCTTGTGATTTTCACGTATTTTTGTTTTCATAATTGCTTGATGAAGAAGAACTAATAAAGAGATAAAAGGCCAACAAACATCACAACTTACAAGTAATTATCAGGAAAGGAGAATCAACTCTAAATCTGCAAATATATTGATTTTCCAACACTACTAGCCTCAAAACTAAAAGCCAAACTCAAAACTCAATATGGTCGGGAAGTTTGCTTTTTGGTTTTGAGGCTTGACGCATAAAAAACAATAGTAGGCCTCTTGAGTTGTGTATAAATATACACTCAAGGGTCATTTGTAAGATAATCATTCTAATATACAAGCGATCTATTCTTTAGCCTACAGGAACCATATCAATTTTTTATCTCTTGTTCTTGAGGTGCATTTTCTTCTCCCCTGCACATTTATGGATTCTCTCTACAACACTTATGGATCACCTCTAGGGCACACTTGTTAGTGTTTTCTGTTGTGTTGACTGCATGTCATTTTTCTCCTTGTTTGTTGCAGGAATTAGGGTTTGCAAGTTGGCTCCATCCCTTCACTCTCTTATGAATCTCAACAAGTCAGCAATGGTTATCCAAGAAGCACATTAAAATATCAACAAAACTGAGCAAGTGGCACTTGGTTATTCCAACATGCTACTCTTGGAATAGTAGGTTATTCTAATCTTTGTTTGTGTTATTGTTGTGTTGGAAGAAATTGTCATTCATGTCAAAGGGTGAATGGGCTAGCATTTGTTTGGTAATTTGTGTGCACAAATTAGTGAATTTGGATGCAAGGACCCTTCAGATTAGTAGCCCTTGTCATGCCATTTCGTTTAATAGGTGGCACACCTTGTGGGTCCTCTTGGTTGAAGAGATATTGATGTTTGAAGTCTGATGCCCCAAGTGGATGGGTTTAACACCAGTATATTTCCCCTAAATTTCATGGCCTTAAACATTTATTGTTACCACTAAAAGAGGGTCAAATATCTGACTTGAATTAGCCTAAATCTATGTGTCCAAGTCAGTCTGAAATAGGACATATGAAAGACAAAAAATTATATTTTAAAGTGTCCTAAGTCTCCTTGTTCAGGTTGGCTTCAGGTCAATCAGGTTAACTTTGATATATTCATGTCTTTTCAAAAAGAAAATCTTTATTTTGTTCAGGTCAGCCCCAATATAGGGCCCCCTTTTGAATGTGTATATATATCCCTATCGTGGCATTTAAATGGCAAGCATTTTTGAGTGATCTGAGGATGTATCTAATCAAGAGAGGTCCAACGCCTTAGCTGATTGAATATCTAAAGGAGGAGGCAAAAAATCAAGGTGTTCTGATTCATTCTTCTGTGATAAATTTCGGGTACATCAAGACTAAGACTGAGGCAAGGAAGCAGGTTTGAATCTAAAAAAGATCAAGGTTAGAAATAACTTGAAGTCCTCAGGCAGATCCAAAAGTCTGAGGCCTCAACTAAGGTCAAATTTGGCCCTTCTAAGGCTCCTCTTGATCTAGGTCTGAGGCAACCTAATTTCTGAAGCAGCCCGAGTTTCTAAGGCTAATTGTAGCCCTGTATTTCTCCTAACGAATCCAAAGTCTATGGAATTTTCTGAGTACAGAACAGACCTATTTAAAGACAAATTTTGGAAGAATATCTCGCTAATCAGAGGATGAATCTAAGCCTCATCTTTGTTGATCTGAGGCAGTCATCTTGAGGCTGGTTCAAAACTTTTTGAGCTTCTGATCTGAGGCAAAAAATCTCTTGTGGCAGACCAAATTTAGGGCCCTCTGTGACAGTCTGAACCTGAGGTTATCTGTGGCTAGCTTTGGCCTCCTTCAAGACTGATCCCTGATCCAAAATCCTGTGGCACAATTCAGATATTGATGCTTGAAGAGGTTTGACCTTGAAGAAGGTTAAAGTAAATCTTGAAGTTGTCCTCGTAAGCAAAAGTTTGGAGCAGGCCTTGAAGTTGTCTTTGTAAGCAGTCCTGAAGAAGTTTGGAAGCAGACCTCTGAAGACATCTATTGAGGCAGATCAACAGTTTTTTGAGGCAAAATTTCTAAGGGAGATCTGAGCCATCCAAGGTCCATTCTAAGGCACAACTGGAGAGGTTGATTAGAAGTGTGAATTAGAGTTCCCTTTGTTTTCGGATTGCATAATGTTGAAGACCACTATAGCAGCAGGCAAGTTGATCATGACAAAGGACAAACCTAAATTTGTTGATGATGTAAGCGATAGTAGTTGTTTGTCAGAACAATCATGATCATATAAGAAAAGGCATTGGGTTGGTAAGAGGTTGAGTTTGAGGCAGTTAGAAGCTGGTCAAAAGGAAGACCAAAGGCACATTGAGTTGTGTTTGAGAAAGCAGCCTGAGGACATGAATTTGCATGGGTACAAGTTCATTGACAATGATACAGTGAAACAGCAGTTGATGAGCAGCAACGGTTGAGTAATAGGACAGTGACTAGACTGTTTGATAGTTGAAATTGTTGAGTATTGTTGTAATTGGGTCATTGTCCCTAGTATGGGGGCCCAAGAGTTTTGTTTTATCTGTTATTGTTAAGGGTGGCAGGGTGGTGCTAAGCAAGAAAGTTGTAGCTTCCTTCAGGAGGTTGTCACCTCCTTCCAATGGATGCTGGTAAACCAAGGGTTGTAGCTTCTTCCTAGTGGCTGGTAAATATTTTGGGGTTGTACCCCCTCCAGTTTTAGCTGATAAACCAAAAGTTGTAGCTTCCCTTGTAATATAAATAAATTGTTCATATCATTCTTGTGTACTTCTTGATGTGATGTTATTGGTTAATGTTTTTGATACTATATTGTAAATAAAAGTGAAACACTGATTCACCCCCCTCTCAGTGTTTCCAACATGTTGAAGTTCTTATTTCTACCTACAATGTTCCTACAATTAAAATTTAATTTGTTTTATCTGAATTTAACCATGTTTGACCTTCTGACTAGTTTCAAGACATATATATGTCATACATTCCACTATTGTCTATCAAAATTCTAATACAGTTCATACAAAGCTAAGTTGCACGAAATGTAGAAACATCTAGAAGTTTTCAAAATGACTAATGTTGAAAATATGACCCTCAAAAGATGGAAATGTCAGGTGAAACACCATATACATATGTATGTATGTATGTTTTTTATGTGGTTCACAAACACTAGAGATCGGCGACCACTATGTCCACAGAATATCCACGGAATATTTGTGCCAGGCAAATCCACCCAAAGGGATCACTTCCTGTCGGCTCAACCACAGAGCCTAACCCCGAGGGCATCTATTGAATTGAACCCATGACCTCTCAATAGAAAAGGTGCTTTTAACAACAGAGACTTGACCAACTGAGCTAACCCTCAGGGCTATGTATGTATCTCTTTTTACAAATAAGTTCATAATGCATTATCTTGCAAGAAAAAAAAAACATGAAACACACAAATGACATTTTAGAAGGAAAACCTAGTATATATTAACTCTAATTGATGATTACATGATTCAAAATCCAAAATTATACTTTATAGATGTGATTGTACATCCAAGATTCGAAAATCATCCAAAATCAGCCTTTATATATGGCTATATGTGATGAAAATGAAATAAAACATGAGCTAATAAGAGGTGCAAATACAAATCTTATCATCCTCATCCTCATCCTCATTAACAAAAATAGAACAAGGTGTTTTTTTAGCATAACTACAGTGTGGACTCATTAGAGATAAATTAGTTTGTGGAGTACTTGAGGTAAAATTTAGTGGTAGATTAAATCTTTTTGGCCTTAGAAGGACCCCACACCCCTCTTGGGCCCGCATGAGTAGAAAAGTCATAAAAATGGGGTTGATTTCAGCTGAAACATTTCAATAGCATTTCAGTGGCGTTTCCAAATTCGGAAACGCCACCCAGGGATTTTGGTTGCATTTCAGTTGTCTTTCAGAATTGTTACCCACCATTTTGTGGGTGATATCCCTAGGAGAAAAAATTCCTCCAAGATGGTCCTCAGCCGACAGCTAGCAGCCACCAACTAGCTCGTTGTGCCTTTTCTCTGCCACTTGAACCAGCCATGTGGTCCCTCACCCCTTTGTCATGATCGTATGTTTGAAGGTGGGCCTCCTGAACCTAAAGGTATGCCTTGTCATTTGGTAATTGAGTATTGCAGTTTGTTTATCATGGATACTTTTGGGCATGGATTAATTGCAGGATTCTGTGGAAAAAGTGGGCTAGGTCTGTGCTCTTGTCCCCTAGACCTCTTTTGGATGTTAACCTTGGACCCTAATCTCGTGGGATCTCTTTTATTGGCCTTTGGGCTTTAAGGATGGTAGTACATGGGAAACCCTCTATGTTGCCAGGAAACGTGGGTTCGGGGACGGGTACGGGGACGGGGACGTCATTTTCTGAAATAGGGTGCGTGGGTTCGTCGGGGGTATATTATAATTTATATATATTAATAATATTAAATATAAATTTAAAATATAATATAAGTGAATTTGTATATTTTAACTTAAACAGAAAAAATAAATACTTTATGATTTAACTTTAAATATTAAACTGCACATCTTGAACATTCAACATTCACAATGAAATTTCAAAATTTCTAGTGTTATATCAAGTGCAAATTCGGAGTTTACATATTAATAAGAATCATGATATATGTCCATTGTCTTCTACATTCAAATTTGCCTTAAGGCATCTCCAAAAAAAAACTAGGGAAATTTTATAAACTAAAATAAAAATAAGCTAATAGTGACAATGGCTTCCTCAAGCCATGTCATCAACATCACTCGGACTTCAATTAGCATGCTCTCCAAGTAGGAATCACTTCATCTTGAGTCTTTTTCATCCATAGCAACTAGGAGGTAGCTCAATAAGGCCATCTGGTTGTATCTCCTCGCCCACACACATAGAATCATTTGTGTATTGGTCCCATCTCTTGAAAGGACCCTCCTTTTAACCAAGATCTTTTTGAGATATGAGACAAAGTGTGCTATGAATGTACACTAAGTTCTCTGCCTTCTTTGAGCCCAACCTATTTCTCTTTACTGAATGGATAAAGGCATAAGTACTCAAATTCCTCTTGAAAGATGCAGAACTAGCTACTTGGAATATTAGGGGAAGCCCATTAAATTAATTAAAAATTTAAAAATAAAAACTAAAATGAACTCCAAAGAACCCGATTTTGGGGTTCCAAGTACCCATCATCAAGGTTCTTCATACCTGTCAAGACAAAAGAACCCAAATTTTTTTAATGGAGAACCCGGTTCTTCATAGAAGAACCCGGTTCTTATGGGTTCTTCTCAGAAGCACCCGTACAAGAATCCGGTACTTGGGTTCGAGAACCCGGGACAGGTTCGAGAACCCCACCCCCGGGTTCGGGAACCCGTGCAACATAGGAAACCCTGATTTTGGTTGCATGGTACCACTCCCTCATCCACATATATCGCTCCCCTTCTGCTCATTATAACCCCATTCATCATTTTCCCCACCTAGGTCCACATTTCTCCATTGGGTCCACATAGGGTTATCCTTCCCCCTCCCCTTGCCCACATCTTGAATTAGGCCTGGAATGATGCCTCAGAGGTTGATGTAGCTGAAAATAAAAGTAAAAGCATAATTGGCCGCATTCAGCAGAAAAATGTACCACAAAATGCAAAATATGGTCAAGACAAACACATTTAGCACGTGGGCAGAAGCCAAAATATGAGCTCTACCCCATTATCATGGCCACTACCCTGGTTCCTACAGGCCCTAAATGAGCTCCTTTATCATTCAAGAACCCATGATTGTCCCAACCCCTGGTGGGCAATGAACCACCCAACCTTAAAAGGGGTATCCACTACTATATCTCACACATCTTGCTCTTACCCCTTGAGCCCCGAACAAACAATTAAAGAAAAATCATAAAAAGACAAAAAGACATATAAGGAAGGGTAGAAAAATCAAGGCTAGGGCACCTCATGTACCATGATTGCTCCCTCCTATACATTAAATACCCAAGCGTGGGCTTCCCTTGTATTAGTTGCCCTTGTACGCCAGCGTGTGACCCAAAGTTGTCCCTTTCATTCCCTACTCCATTCATCTCTTTATCACATGCCACCACCTTTTAAAGGATGTACCTTGGACATACTACCCCCTTTAGAAGTAGAAGCCACCTAATAGGATACTTGGTTAACCACATTTGGAGCTTGGAGACATTAGCACATGCCAAAGCCCACTATGGAAGGGCATGCCATTATGAAGTGCCTACCTATTGTCCATGGTTTGTAAGCTCTTTTACTCGATTTCCTTGATGACTTGTTGTACTGGAAGGCTAGGGGACGCATTGGGTCTTATATAGGATTGCAACTGGTCGCCATCTTGGGTTTGGTCTCTCTATACGGGGTCCTAACCCTCACGAGGGCTATATTGGCACATGTAGTGTGTGTGTTGAGAGCCATGGACCTCCACAACAGTAGACAGCACTCCATGGATCCCCAAAGATGATTGACTCAAAATACACTTATTGGACAAAGAAGATGCACCTGATTCACCTTTGCCCAGCTAGCCCCACAGTTGTACCATGCACTTGGAAGATGACTCAGGACTTGTATGTTGATGTGTAATCACTCACACCATCATCTGAGCCCTTACTAATGGTCTACAGGAACCTTAGACTTACTTGGAGACCCATGAGGTCACTTGTGTGCCCTCACACCCATTGTCAGCACCACAGGTTTATTATGTGGAGAACAAGGGGCCAACCCCTTGTCCATTAATTTTGGAGGTCTTATTCATCATTGTGGCACTTATGGACTTCATCGAGCTTCTTAGAAGGCCTAATAACATGTATTGTTGATCATTTGACCTCTTGAGAGGCTTATTATTTCATTTATGAGCTATTTTGGTGGGCTTGTCACCAAAAGTTAGTTATTTTGCACATTATTTTATTTTAGGGGCTAATGTAGGCCCAAGTAGCTAAATCGAACTCATTAAAAGTGTATAAATAGAAGTGATGAGGATTAATTTTAGCATCATCACTTGGATTTGGAACTAGTATCTCTTTGGAGATTTTCACTATCCTTCTTGAAGGATGAATTTTTGGAGCATGGAATGAATTTTGAAGTTTGGATAATTTTCATATGTCTTGGAGCTTCTTGATGGTTAGTTTTTGGATGGTTGGATATATTCTTATACAAGTACATTTTAATGATATTCTTTCTTTCTAATTTTGTCACATACATTGTTGTTGGGATTTTGCTATACTAGGGCTTATTTGTTGCATCTCTTATGCGAAGTTGTGGAAATTTTGTTTTTGGATAGTGAATGCTTCATGTATGGGCCACGTAGAATGAATGAATGTTCCTATGGATGTTTCATCACTGAAATTCATCTTGACAAGCCATTTACCTTGCAAAACGAAGTATAAAGTCTTTGAAGTTTCTTTTGTTGTTGCCTTAGTGCCAAGCAAAGTTGTCTTTGAGGTCTCCTTGACATAGAAAATTCAAAGGTCCATAGTCATAATTCTACATGACTCCAATCTCCCCAAAGGATTAGGCACTAGTCCACCCAAAGGTGATCACCTTAAACCTATTTTCCTTCTCCCCTTTCCTCTTCTCTAGGTCTAGTCCTCTACCTCACCTAGGGCATCAATTGTCTCACGATCTAGCCATCCAAATACTTCGATTTTTGGTCCACAATTGCGTTAGTGTATCCTCAAGAAGCCTTCCAAACTTCATGAGATTCTGACAATGGGATCTTGAGATATCGCAAGCCCTAGCTCGAAGACCAATTCTTGCTCTTTGTTTCCCTTAGGCTAGAAACCTCACTGGGATCTTTGCATTGCCTTTCATTAAAAAATCATTCCTTGATTCCTTTCCCCTCCCTAATTAGGTCAAGCATATCATTGGTTGCTAAATCCTATCCCTTTGACTGAATCTTAGGTCCACTTGGTCTCATGTAGTCCCATGCAATACCAAGGTTAATTCTTCAAAGATCCCCTACAACCCAAGTTTCAACAAGAATTCTAGGACTTAGGGATCTCCTTTATAAGACACATACTCAAAACCTAACCCTAGAAATTTTCCCCAAGCCCTTCCTAGAGAGTCTTCCATCTTGTCTTCCAAGACAAGCAAGCCACATATTTGAGACTCTCTTGTGAATAGGCTTCCAGGATCAGCCCTCACAGTATCATTGGTCCATCCATTTCATGATCCTTATAATAACGGGTCTCCTCCCATCGGTGAAAATCCTCAAAGAGATGGGAGGCTTAGCCGAGGTGGCAGTGGGCTATCGCTCCATTGTTGCCCAAACCTTCAAGGATCCCCTTTTAGGACCCCTGCTAGTTTGAGCGGTAACAGGCATTTCAAGTATGTCGGCTTGGGAGCCATTTCCTGCAAAATAGGTACAAAGCAAAAATTTGAAGAATAAAGCCTTCACTTGACAATTTTTTACAATTACTCTCATCTAGATTTAGCTCACGTGCATGACATCAACACAGCTGTTATTATACACTTTACATACCACATTAATGAATATTTCTATGTTGTATAACTTTTTAAGTGATAATATTTCAAACATTTTTCACAAAACATTCAGTAACCTCCATTTTTAAGACTAGATAATCTGTATATCATCATCTATTATGTCAAAATATTCTCCTCGGCCTTTAACTTCATATCTGACCATCCAATTTTAATCAGTGTTTCTCTAAGAAATGAGTCCATAGCACTTACCATATTAAATAAGTAGCACCATATCACTTTTAAGAATGATAACATTGATATTAACAATGACACCAAATGAAAATCAAAAACACTAAAGAAACAGAAAGTGAATGAAGGGAAGGGCAGGAAGTAGTGTTCACCACGTAATTTTAAACTCTCTTCATCATCACCCGGTATGCAAAATCGGCGATGCCCAGAAGAAGACACAGCTAAAGGAAGGGATGGATGAAAGCAAAATCCATTCACAGTGTCTGATTGTCCAGCAAATTAAAACATGTGGAAAATGAGATAAATTAGTTTTGAAATATTTTATTTCAACTCCAGCACTTTTAACAGAGGTGCAATTAAAACAATGTTGAGCCCTGGAATATTACCATAAGCGGCCCTAAAGTTTGTAATCCATTCTCCAGTTTGCAAGTCATATATATTCACTTGGCCATCCTAGTAGGAAAAGAAAAAAAAAATCAAAAAGTTTCTAATTTTAATTTGAATTGCAAGCACAGCTACCAATATCGAAGAAGTTGAACCATCATATAAAAAATTGGAGGAATCTACCTGCCCACCAGTACCTAAATGTCGTCCATAAGGCTCGATATCAAAGGCTATTCGCTGATTAGTATTCTCTGCAGACCTGTAGAACCTGAAAAATGCAATTACAATGAATGACTAAAAAATTGCCAGTATTTGAATATCCCTGAGTCAGTTTAATAGGCAGGAATAATTACAAGCCATCTTCATATACACATAATATGCAAACCATTGTTTCTTCGCAAGTAAACCCAAAAGAACCCGCCCATGTACATCTAACTATTAAACTATATGCATTCCTGCCATGCAAATTGTGAATGTTCAACCATAGCTACAAAGCACAAGATGCACAAGAGGTAAGGGAACCAGAAAAATACAAGAAATTACAGACATATAGCTTTCATATGAAAATCTTGGGAGAATGCCAAGACATATTTTCAAAAGCATCATAAGTTTATGATTCACAAGAAAAAACTAACCAATCAATTTCTTGATAACAAAACATTGCATCTTATGCCCTATTACCCCCTTCATATAACATGAGGTATTTGATCCAATTGAAGACCCTGCTTAGGCAGGCTGCACATGGAATGATGTGGCCTTTTTCCATATCGTGTTATCAAATGCACATATTAGTGATTATTATTCAGTTGGCATTATCTTCAAACTGGACAAAAAAATGCAGATTTATTTGATGGAGCTTCATGGCTTATTGAGGGGCATTATTGTTTGTGCAAACACCCTCCTCGGCATTTCCCTTTTTGCATTGTCAACCACCATTGGTGGTTGCTGAGGTGTTTTGTATTGAAAAATCTGTAACTAGGTTCAGTCTTCATAAGTATGGAACGTATTTTTTATTCTTGTAAATTATAAAACAAAAGAAAAATTATTATTATTATTATTTTGGAGCATGTGTTTCATGCTCAAGGTCTTTTATTTTATAGGTCAAACACCAATTGGGTGCTCCTAGGGTTTGTCCTAGGGCAAGAAGTCAAAAGAGTTAATCTCATAAGTTGAAGACCCCACTGAGCACATTGTAACTTATAAAGAAAATTATTTTTGCCTTTAAAAGTGTCGGAATACCCTCCAAGACCGAGTCGACCTGGCCGCTAGCAAGTCAGCCTAAAGGAAGAGCCACGTCCACCCTTGATTCTTGAAGACCCTATAAATAGAAGAAGACTTTGTTGAAAAGTGTAACTAGGTTCGGTCTTCATAATGATGTGTAATTGTGATTTTATGTAATTGATGAAAAGAAGAAAAATAAAATTATTATTGTAATGTTTGTCTCATGGGTTTCATGAACAAGGAATTTTATTTTTAGTGATGGCTCTCATTGTGAGCCTTTAGGATTTATCATCTAGTCATAAAAGTCAATTTGAGTCTATGTCATGTATGAAGGACCCTTCTTGGGCATGTTACATTGTGTATGAGTCATCAAATAAGTATGAAAGCCCTCCAAGACAAGCACAAGACCTCTCCTTCAAGTCAGCTTCAAGAAGAATAATAAATAATCTACACAAAGAGACATGTTGGTTCACTCTCTTCAAATCGGCTTACTACAAGCTCCAACAACAAATAAATTGGGCAGTTCAGATTTCATTTGAAGACAAAATTTCAGAGAAGCAATTTCAGTAATGGTCTATGGTTACAAGGAGTGCAAAGAGCCAAGGAGAGCAGAATTATAATCAGTGAGAAGCTCAAGAAGGAAGCCTCCTCACCAGCAAAGAAGAAGGAAAGATATCCGAAATATTCCAGATCTGTTTTAGGGCTCTATTGTCACTCATGCGAGGAAGAAAGGTAGGATTTGTTGCAGAAGAAGCCGAGAAGAGTTCTAGAAGGGCCGAGGCTAGTAGGGTCACTTGGGAAGCCAAATCAAGGAAAAATTCATTATATACATCAAGCCGAAGTATGCAAGGAAGTCTCCCCTCCAAGCAAAGTGATAACAAGGTACATTATACATTACACATGCTGCAACTAGGGCTACTGAAGGTAGCATGTCTAATCTAAGAAGTCGAGATCTAAAAGATAGCAAAGAAGCAAGGAGAAGCAAATAGTTTGACCATTGAAGAAAGGAGTTAAACTAAGAGGTCTTGTGGCTTGGTCTGGGAGTGGCAGAAAGGTCTAAGGTCTTGGTCTTCGTATTTGTCAATTGGAATCTCTATAAGAAGAAAAAATTGTTCAGGTTTTCCTCTCAAGAAGGAGAGGTTTTGGCCCTGAATGATAGCCTGTATTATGTGTCTTTTGTCTCTTTATGGTTTATGCATTGGTAGTCGTTTGATGAAAAATAACACTAATAATCTAAGTAAAAGAAGGTCATAATCTAAGAAAGTAAAAAGCATTTACAAGTAGCTATTAAAAGAAGAGAAATCACCTAATATTGATGCCCTAGATTTCTCAACATTGTATCAGAGCTAAGGTGACTAAGTCAAGGAAGGGCATCTTATCAAGGGACATTCAAGGATCAAATCTCAAGGAAGGCATCAAAGCAAAGATCATCTTGAAGTCAAGATCTACAAAGAAGGCCAAAGCCCTACATCTTCTCAAGTGGAAAAGATCTACAAGTCAAGTTGAAGTGTTTTGAAGACTATTCATCCAAAGGAAGCTAGATCAAAATGCATTGTCTGAAGCATCAAAACTGATAGTTTGTTGGCTTGAATGTAAAAATACACAAGAGGTATTTTGTAATAATAATTTATTATA
>APFE030531763.1:109784-153082 GCA_000404065.3 Pinus taeda | reverse complement strand
TGATAATATTTTTATTAGATTCCTCTCGTCGAGAGGTGTAGGATTGATATAAAGATCATCCAATTCCGATAAGTATTTATGGAGATATGAATTTATTTTGATTATGGAATTATTATCAAGCCAACCTACAACTCACGTAGGCTCAGAAGCCCAACAATCGCATCTATTCAAACACCAACATTGTGTATAAATATAAGAGGACTTTTCATCATTTGCACTCACTCTTCTCATCACATCTCTCTCTCTCTACTGCGCAGAAATGAGTCTCTTCTTTACTGCGCAAAAATGGGTCTCTCTCTCACACATGTGAAGCCGGACGCTGTTGAACCTGAAGCTGCAACTGCAGATCCAAAGATTGACCTGTGTGGCCTAGAAGATCTCCTCTTTGGAACTGCGTTGTAGGTTCATATGAACCTCCTCTGAAAGCCGCAACTTTTGGTGGTGGAATGAAGTCAATCCGATGAACGGTTTGCAAGATATCGACTGCCCTAGTTTGAAGCCGGAAACTGCTGAAACTGAAGCTGCAACTGCAGAAGTAAAGATTGACTTGCGTGGCCTAGAAGATCTCCTCATCTGAATTACGTTGTCGGTTCATCTGAACCTCCTCTAAAAGCTGCAACTTTTGGTGGTGGAATGAAGTCAATCCGACGGTCGGTTTGTGAAATATCGTCTGCCCTAGTTTGATAATGAAGCTGTTAATGCTGATGCTGCTGATCTAGGGTTTGCTATTGCTGATATGAATCAGATTTATTGTACTATTTCTCTCTACTGAATTATTGAAGATAAAAGAAGATTTGATCAAAGGATTTCCCCACACGTTGTGGGGTTTGTCCCTGGCTAGCCGCCACATCTTGTGTCTCTTGTCTTGCCTTGTTTTCTGTCGATCGTTTAATGTTCTATCTGTACTTTACTTTATGTACATGTGATTGCTAATTTGTGGAATATAATAAGAAAAAGAAGTAAATTGTTATAAGCATAGAACATACCATAACTTAACACTTTCAGACATACGTTTTCACTTAACTTAATGACTATTTAACATAATCAATATTTGATTATTTAATATTTACATTTATTTTATTTATTTACATGTTATGAATTATATTCATAGCATAGCCCCTTCCTTCAGAAGCTTTGTCCTCAAAGTTTATTGTCGGCAGTTTTTTTCAGTTTGCATTTGTCATCTCGCCATATGTAACTCGACGCCATTGCCACCTATGCCTATATAATTTGCTTGGTAACACTGTCTTGAATCCAAGGTTATCGATTTATTTTTTTAATTACTCTAATTTTTTTTAAATTAATATTATTATGTTATGAATTCATTATTATTAATGTTATATTGAACGTGACCAATGGAGAGGTCACACCTTTTGATCTGTGGCACCGAAGACAACAGCGTGCTATTCAACAAGAAGATAGCGAAATCGACAGTGTAAACAGAATGGTCAAAACAGTCGTGTTTGATTTTGTTTTGTTTGGTAGCAAATGGCCCGATGGTCAAGGTTGGACGGACGCAGCAGTTGAGGGCTTGTTTGAAATGGTGCGACCAGTGGTGATGGTAGTAGGGATTGTCGTCGCAGAGGCATGGTCAAGGCCACGATGAGAATCAAGGGAGCCGACGGATACCGTGGTCGAAGACCCACAGATATTCAGGGATGGAGCTCTAGAGCCCCTCTGACGCAAAAAAAATGGGCAAATGCAGTCTCATAATCAACTTATTATGATAAGACCATGCAACATTATAAGAAGAATGAGATTTCATCAAAGCATGATCCATTGAAGCAAAAGCAATCTCGGTTAATTGTTCTACAAGAAAATGTTTCCTCGTGAAGAAAAAATTGTTGGTTAATTGATCTAATGCCATTGCACAGTATGGATATAACTCAAAGGCCCTCCATATTCTTTTCCATTCCTTCGTGAATGCCTTCTAATTCATTCATTTGCAAATCCATTATTCCAAGTGCCACCAAAGCTTCCACTTTTTTAGGGTCTAGCTGTAAAACACGCTCAAAATCTTGTCTGGATTTCTTGAACTAACCCAGTTTGTACCGACATAGACCTAAACCAAGTCTCACCATTGCAAGGCACCCGAGATAAACTTGAAAAGCTTTCTTATAAAACTCCAATGACTCGGTATATCGTCCGTAGTTGAATTGTACACATGCCTGTCCAAGAAGAGCAAGAATATTATCAGCATGTCCATCTAGTACAATTTTGAATGTGCCATATGCTTGTTCAAGATCACCTTTTGCTAGAATTCATGCGCCCTTTCCAACCCAAGTAGAAGGTTCACATTTATCAATTCTGGAAGCCTTATTATAATAATGGGTTACGGATGACAAGCTCTTCCCTTTCTCTCTGCTTTGTCTCAATTTTACTAATGTTGTTGTAATATATCATTGGAGAGCCCTCTGTAGCATAGCTTTGCAACTTAGCATTGCTCCTTTTTGGGTCTCTTTCTTCTTAATGTCTGAAATTCCAGAGTATCTCTCAACACTGCCCCCTCCCCTTGGTACATAATCAGCAAAAAATACATTGACAGTGTCGTTGCTTGATGCCAAAGCAACTTGGAATCCCCCAGAAAACATCATGACATGCAAGGCTCGACCATCATCTAGAGAATAAGTTAATCTTGAATGGAAAGATATGTATTTTTCTAGTCTATGATGGTCCCATATTGTAACTGTACAATCATTTGAGGTTGTTACAAAAACGTTGTGATCATGTGAACCTGCAATATCATAGACCACTAACGGATGCCCCTGAAGATGTGCAACTAGAATTCCCTGAGATCACCATGTGCCATCAGGAATAGATGTTCGAGAATAAGAAGACAACATCACTGCTTCAGGTGATGATGGGGAACTTGCAACTCGATCAATAATGTCCCAAAGAGTTGCGTCTTTAGTCATGTCTGTTCTTGTGGCTCCAACTCTAATGACCTTACTAACTTGTTTGGGGGCAGCAAAGCTGCTATTCAACATAGAACCAGTAAAAATTTTGGGTGGGAAAGAACCTTGTTGGCCTCCAGTATCCTGGTTCCATACTTCATTCAAAGACTGTCTTATTGATGGTAACCTTTTTTGTCCAGTTTCAGATTTCCTTTCACTAGGAGGGTATATATATACTGGGACACCTTCATAAGATGGACCATGGTTGGAACTACTGCTTACCCCAACATGTGGAGGCGTCACAATAGCAGAAATTTGAAGCTTCTCAAAATTTTCTAACTCCTGACAATGTTCTCTAGTCTGCATTGTACTAGAAAGATTTTGGAGATAGCTTTTCACTGCATCTAAAAGTTTTTGAGGTGAAAAGCTTGGATGTGAGAGAGGCAAGGAAGTAGCAACAACTGTATGCACATCAATGTCACCATTTACAAAGAAGCCAGTGGTATCTTCAAGCACAAACCCTGTTCGATAAGGAAAAGATGTCACATGCCTCCGGTCCACATTCACGTGATCTTCATTTGGATCATCATCTTGATCTATATCATTCTCATCCACATCAAGATCAACTTCATTTGGATCCTTATCTTGATCTATATCAGCTTCATCGGAATCATCCTCTTGATCATTTTCTGCAACATCTTCCTCATTGTTATGATATTGTTCATCTTCTTGTTTCTCAAGAAAGTCCTCATCCACATCATCAATCTCTTCTTCTCCATCTTGATTGATATCCTTTTCATATTCATCATTATGATCACCATCTTCTTTTCTAGCTTCACCTTGTTTCGTTTCTTTACTGTCCCTATTATCTTCCTAACTATCAATTTCCTTTCGACATGCTTTAATTTCTTCACATGATTTTTCTAATCACTAAAATACTTCTTGAATTTTATTAAACTGTTCAACGCAATCAAGACATGAACGTAATGGCACATTGTGTGGAGAACAAACTTCAAAGACCTGCATGATTATATTGTGCACCATGGCTCTGATACCACTGAAGCATCAAAACTGATAGCTTGTTGGCTTGAATGTAAAAATACACAAGAGATATTTTATAATAATAATTTATTATATATAAAAATGTACAATTAATGAATGTTACAATGAAGACCTGCATATATATACTTAAGCAGGTGTCCTTTCGTGACTGGTCATGTCTTTTAGACATGCCTTTCACTTAACTTAATGACTATTTAACATAATCAATATTTGATCATTTAATATTTACATTTATTTTATTTATTTACTTGTTATGAATTATATTCATAACATTGTCATCAAGACTCTAAGGAGATCACTCTCCCAAGCAAGATGCTTACCATTTAAGACATCATCATCATCAAAAGATCCAAGGGATCTCCCTCTCCGTGGGATCAAGGATCATTATTGAAGAAAACTATCTTCATCAAGGAGAAGTTTTCTATCCTCTATATCACCATCAACATCAAGGAAGCAACAAGAAGAAGGGGCATTCTATCAAGCAAGTATATTTATGTCCACTTCTGAATCTATCAAAATGTCTTTTTGCAAGGAAAGCAACAAATTGGTTGGGGCTTCAAACTATCTTGCACGAAAGAAAATGACAGATCTAAATCTCATTGAAAATGAGGTTATGGAACATGTCAAAGGATCTATCACTAAACCAAGAAAGGAAGATGCTCAAGCTCCTGCAAAGTATATGAAAGGGGGAGTTAGGGCTCAAAGGAATCTCATAGAATCTATCAAGGATCCCCTTATCCCATATGTATCCAAACTCGAAACTTCAAAATAAATGTATGACAAACAGGTAGAGTTGTATTCCATAAGCATTGCTAGAAAAGTCATCTCATTAAGGTAAGAACCCTACAAGTTGAAGAAGTCAAAGGAAGATGGAATAGCCTCATACTTTATGAAGATATTTGGAATTCAAGATCAACAAGAAGATTTGGGAGAAGTCATGTCTGATAGAGAAATGACTACAGTTGTATTAAATGCACTACTAGAGGAGTGGGGTAACTTTACTTCAAGTATTTATGGGAAGAAAGAAGCTACTCCATTCCAGGATCTATGGTCACTATGCAAGATTGAAGAATCTAGACTAAAGGCCAAATCTGATGTGGGAGCAGATGAGCAAAATCAAGCTTACACAAGAAGAAAGGGAAAATTTAGAAGGTCTGGTTCTCGAAAAAAGAAAAGGGATATGTCAAAGATCCAATGCTATGGGTGTCAAGACTATGGGCACTACAAACAGAGCGTCCTCAGATCAAGAAGGAAAATAACAAACAAGGAAGAGAAGAAGCCCACATCACCGAAGAAGTGGAGGAAGTTGAAAAGAAGTCCAAGAAAGAGGAAGTAAGAGATCTCTACTATGACTGAAATAGTCTTCCTCACCTATGTTCTTCTCAAGTTCCTAAGTATTCTGTTGTAAGATATGGCTATCATGATTCACTAAGAAAAATGATGGGATGCATCATTGCATCATAGAAGCACTAAAAGCAAGAACTCGTCACATCAACATAGAAAAGCATGGCAGCCAACTATGGAAAGATAGAGCTCTTGGAAAGCTCATTTGTAACATAGGTGGCACTTATGGGAAAGAAAGAAAAAGGTCATTTAATACAAGGCTCATCATACATCTGCCAAAAGGAAACATTTGTTGGATGGGGATACTTTAGATCCTCAAGATTCTCTAATGGAATCTTCATCAAGTTCATCAATCAAGAGAGGAAAAAAGTGTTTCATCAAGAATTCCAAACTTGTGGAATTCATGGGATGATGGTATGATGACATAAAAGGAGAAGAAAATCAAGGGATTGAAGCTCTTTCAATAAATGACATTGTTGCAGGAAGTCTGGATGACCCAAAGGAAAATGAGGTATGTATGCTTACAGTCTATATTGAAGAATCATGTCATATGGTTGTAGGTAACATGGATCGATGTTGTATCTTGAGAGCATAATCAAAGGAAGGATCTCCTCCTTCGAAGGAATGCAGAAATGCATGGGTCACACATATACTAGATGAAATCAACATAATATGTCCTCATATGTAACATGAGGTGGTTGACTATAATTGAGGAACTTTGATTGGAAGTTCCTAGGAATGAAATGTGTGAAGAAAGGAAGGAAGAAATCATGGGATATGCAACCATGGAAAAAGGCAATCAACATCCAAAGGCCAAGAAGATTTGACTAGGATATCTCCATGAAAGATATGAAGACTCTGATGGAGCCTAAAAAAGAAAGAGACCCTTGACAATCTATATCTTTGGGAGATGTGTCGATATGTGTGCAGGATGTTGATACAAACTAGAAGATGTCATGATGAAAGACCATCACAAAGGTAATTTTGATTTAAATGTTCATTTCTTATTTTTGAACAAATATTTGGATGGGCTTATGCAGGTCTGCTGAGGGAAGATCTATGGATGTCTTCCACCACCGATGCCCATGTAGTAAGATGAAAGATCCTTAAGGAAATGTGGCATGAAGGAAGGCCAGATATGGATTGATGGATCATTTTCCGATGATGACATGACTGACTCGTGGATGAAAGTGATGGATGGTTTCTGCCTTATGAAGAAGTCTCAAACATGAACACTCCTAGATAACGAAAAGAAGTTCAAGGCATCGTGAAGAGGAGTTATTCAAGCAGTTGATTGTCCCATCATCTCCACCTGAGGAGCTATTGTAGGTCCCTAATGAAGAGGGAGCTTGAAAACAAGTTTCTTACTTGGTAGAAACTTGGAAGAAAAATTCCTAAGCCAAGAGGGAGCTCAAGTACATTCCTTCCGTAGGAATGAGTAAATTCCTTTATTGGAATAGATATGTCCTCCCCAATTAAGAGGGAGAGATAGACACATCATTCTTGCCTTCACTTGGGAATACAGAATGGAGGAGTGGGTAAACATCTAGCATTCGATACTCTTTAAAGATGAGTTAGGGCATCCAAGATAAGAGTAGTCGTAGAGGACCAGGAATCCAAGCTAAGAATCGTCCTGGTGGAACACACCCTGGGAACCTGGGTGGGGTATGTTCTAAGAGAGAAAATAATGAAGGTGTCTATACATCATTCGTCTCGCGAGCATTGTGCTCAAATCTTGTGGAGAGATAAAGTTGTTTGTCAAGGCCTTGCTATGTGACAATGTTGGTTGATATGATGCTACACAAATGGGTTACCAATCTGACTCTTCTTATGAGAATTTCTTCAAATTGAGAATGACCAAGTACCATTATGAATACGTCCTTAGTTAAGAGGGAGTGTTGAAAAGTGTAACTAGGTTCGATCTTCATAAAGACATGTGTAATTGTGATTTTATGTAATTGATGAAAAGAAAACAAGTAATTATTATTGTAATGCTTGTCTCATGGGTTTAATGAGCAAGGAATTTTGTTTTTAGTGATGGCTCCCATTGTGAGCCTTTAGGATTTTTCATCTAGTCATAAAGTCAATTTGAGTTTATGTCATGTATGAAGGACCCTTCTTGGGCATGTTACATTTTGTATGAATCATTAAATAAGTATGAAAGCCCTCCAAGACAAGCACAAGACCTCTCCTTCAAGTCAGCTTCAAGAAGAATAATAAATAATCTGCACAAAGAGACATGTCAGTTCACTCTCTTCAAATCAGCTTATTACAGACTCCAACAACTATAAATAGGGCAGTTCAGATTTCATTTGAAGTCAGAATTTCAAAGAAGCAATTTTGGTAATGGTCTGTGGTTAGAAGGAGTGCAAAGAGCCAAGGAGAGCAGCACTATAATCAGCAAGAAGCTCAAGAAGGAAGCCTCCTCACCAACAAAGAAGAAGGGAAGATATTTGAACTATTCCAGATCTATTTTAGGGTTGTCTCTTGTCACTCGTAAGAGGAAGGCAAGATTTGTTGCAGAAGAAGCTGAGAAGAGTTCTAAAAGGGCCGAGGCTAGTAGGGTCACTTGAGAATCCAAATCAAGGGAAGATTCATTGTATACATCAAGCTAAAGTACATAAGGAAGTCTCCCCTCCAAGCAAAGTGATAACATGGTACATTATACATTACACATGCTGCAACCAGGGCTACTGAAGATAGAAGATCTAATCTAAGAAGTCAAGATCTGAAATCTAGCAAAGAAGGAAGGAGAAGCAAAAAGTTTGACCATTGAAGAGAGGAGTTAAACTAAGAGGTCTTGTGGCTTGGTCTTGGAGTGGCAAAAAGGTCTAAGGTCTTGGTCTTCGTAATCGCCAATTGGAATCTCTATAAGAAGAAGAATTTGTTCGGGTTTTCCTTTCAAGAAGGAGAGGTTTTGGCCCTAGATGATAGCTTATACTCTGTGTCTCTTGTCTCCTTATGGTTTATGCATTGGTAGTTGTTTGATGAAAAAGAACACTAATAATCCAAGTGAAAGAAGATCCTAATCTAAGAAAGTAAAAATCATTTACAAGAAATTATCTAAAGAAAAGAAATCACCTAATATTGATGCCCTAGATTTCTCAACAAACTTGTCCTACTTGAAGCGCACACACACACTCACCACTCTTTTTAGCAAAGGAAGAGGAGGGAGAAGGCAACGAAGGAGGACGAAGAAGACTTATGTTTGGGCTAATTTTCTCTCACACGTGCTAAAGAGGACTACGGTTTCTGCAGTAGACCTAGGGCAACCATCTACAAGTTCAATCTTGGAGAAAAGGAGGCAATGAGGTCAATCAAGCATCACCAAGGGTCTCTCTCAATGTCCAATAGTTAGAAAAAGGCAAGTGAAGGTCAAAGGAAGGCTCTAAAAGAAGATCGAAGTTCCCACGTGTGGCAGCAACAACTACAGAGATGCCGAAATTTTAGATCTGCAGTAGGAGGTCAAAAAATCTTGCAGCAGAAGGTCAAAATGGTGCAACTAGACAAGATTTGACTAGGTTTGACTAGATCAAAGTTGGCACATCATCCAAAGAAGTTGTTCTTGGTCTTGGAGGGTATTGGACTCAGTCTTAAGGTCATGGAATTCGTCAATTGAAGATAAGAGGAGATTTACAAGTTTTCCTCTCAAGAGGAGAGGTTTTGGCCCTGGCTTGCAGCCTATATATTGTGTCCTTGTTCTTCTTGTTTTGGTAGCTGTTTGATGCTTCACACATAAAATGACAAGGAATGAAGAAAATAAGTAAAACGGAATCACAAGCAATTACTCATACCTTCTACCATACCTTTAACATGAAGTAATCGAAGGCCCTTCTATCCAATATGTCCAAGCCTTTGATGCCACAGCATGGTCTTCTCTCCAGAGACCACTAGATTTTCTGCTCCACTTTCAGGAACCATAGAACTATTGCACCCATCAACAACCGTGCTACCTTACAGCTTGTACAGAGTTCCAATCCAAACTCCCCGCATCAATACTAGTGCTCCCCGAACCATCTTGCAGGTATCCTTCTCGAACACTGTTTTTACACCTGCATCATCCAGCTTGCTAACAGAAATCAGATTTCTAGCTAATGTAGGAATATGTAGAACACCTGGAAGCGTTCTAACCCTTCCACCTTGCAACTTCAATTTTACTTTTCTGCAACCAAAAATTCTAGCCTTCCTGTCATCCCCCAAGAAGACATCACCACCATCATATTTCTCATACTCGTAGAACCACTCTCTATGGGGAGTGAAGTGAAAGGATGCACCTAAGTCAATCAACCATGCCTCATGATCTACATGTGTATTTGAAGAAGCCAAGTACACATCCCCACCTTCATCTGAGGTGGTTTTCGCCTCTACAGAAGGAGCA
This sequence comes from Pinus taeda, assembly GCA_000404065.3. NCBI lineage: Eukaryota > Viridiplantae > Streptophyta > Pinopsida > Pinales > Pinaceae > Pinus > Pinus taeda. The sequence goes on along the minus strand of APFE030531763.1, from coordinate 143,404 downwards.
TCATCAAATCTCTTTCCTTTATCAAGAGCTTTAGATTTACAGTCCCTTTTGTAGTGCCCTTCGTTTCCACATTTCCAGCACACCACCTTTACAAGTTTTCCTGGAGATTTAGATCTCCCACTCGATGACTTATTTTTATTTCTATTCTGGGACCGTCCTAGTACAGACAAGGCATCACCATTCTGGCTCTCTGTGTTTTTCCGTCTCATCTCCTCCGTCAGGACTCAGCAAAGATGAAACTATTTCATCAAACTTCAAGACAGTTACATTACTACCTATTGCAATAACTACACTATCCCACGAATCTGGTAGAGAACACAACAAACTGATGCACTTATCTTCATCCAAAATTTTAATATCAACAGATAATAACTGACCTACCATAGTATTAAATGCGTTCAGATGTTCTATAACCGAGTCTCCATCTTTCATCCTCAGGTTATACAGTTTTCTCCGCAGGAACAGTTTATTCACCAAAGACTTAGATTGCTACAAAGTCCCTAACTTGTCCCACAAAGCCTTTGTCGTAGCTTCCACTGATACATTTAGTAATACTGAATCTGAGACACACAATTGTATTGTGCTCTTTGCCTTTCGGTCCAACTTCTTCCATTCTTCATCAGACACTCTCGTTGGTTTAGTACCTGGATCTACCGCAATCCACTAATCTTTATCCACCAACAGATCTCCATCTTAAGTTTCCACAACTCAAAACTTTGACCATTGAATTTCTCGATCTCTATCTTTCCACTGCTTGCCATCTTCTTGTACCACCAGAAACGATCTTGCAAATCTCCCACTAAATAGGGTCTACCACAGGCCCGAGCGAAACCCCTCAGCAACAAAGGCGTCCCCGTGAAGCCAAAACAGCTCTGATACCAAATGTAGGTTTTAACCCCATATAGAAATGACCTGCATACGAATTCTAAAACACAGAAAATAAACAATGCGAGAGCATAACACATAAAACACATATACACAAAGATTTTCCCTTGGATCCCAAAACCAGGACTACCAGCTTGATTTTCATTATGTTCCTTTCAATGTTACAATACATATTTATACCAGTGTTGTGAAAAGCGCGATCTAATCGCGCTTTTTTGAAAAAATCGCGAGTTTTTTCCCATGCCGATTAAATCGCGATTTTTAAACGAAAAAATCGCGAAGAAATTTTTTTTGCCGCGTTTTTCGAAAAAATCGCGCTTTTTCGAAAAACGCGCGATTTTTTGGATAAAATTCGCCAGGGCGCAGGGCAGCGGGTGTTATAAGGGAAAAATGAAATTTTTTTTGCCCATTTGGACAGCGCGCGGCGGAGGAAGAGCTCTGAGCTGGGAGAGAGGGTTTGGAGGGCGATTTTGCCGATTCAAAGGGTCTACGCTCACTATTTCGAGAGGAGATCGCCATTTTCACCGTAGAAACGGTATGTAGGTTGATTTTTTTTAGTTTTCAATATTCCACAAATTTGGATCACCATACACTTATTCGAATTTTATAGACTCTTTTGTACATCTAGTCATGGCTATGCTTACAGGAATCCTCCACCTAGGATAAGTCCAGAGATAAAAAGGGTCCTCCAGCTATCCAAACAAACCAAAGTGGGAGGTTGGTACTTGTACCAAAACCACACAGAGATAAGGATCTATGGGTGCCAACTTGCACCATATAAACTACCCAAATACCTCTCCATGAGGCTATTTGCTTTGGAGTATTATAGGAAAATAATGAACTCATATGAAGTAAATTTTGTTTCAGCCAAGAAGAAAACCCAGTCAGAGTCAAAGATAAATTGGGCCCTTTCATCTGTAATTCAAGAGAAGCAGGGGAGGAAGTAGATTTCATATTGAAAGAAATGAAATTCCAAAAGAGTTTCATGTGGAGATATGACCCTCAGGGATTCATGACTAGACTTAGGAAAAAGGCCAAATTGGGGCCTTACATTCATCACCCCATACCTGAAATAGAATCTTATGCCAATCAATTTGAGTGGTTGGAGAACACTCTTATAGATAGAGAAAGTATAGAGGTAGAGATTGAGAATAACTTGATTGATTTAGAAAGGCAACTTGATGAGAACTCATTTCTGCAGGTACCAAGACAGCAAGAAGCCACCATGAGTACCCCTCTTATCATGCAGACTCCTTAGAATGAGGAGAAAAATCCAAAAAGAAATAGAGAGGGAACTTCCAGTTCAGGAATGGACACCTCTAATCTGTAGCAGGAAACAAGTCATAGCAAGAGGCAAAGGCTCAATCTTGTTTCTGAACAGGAAGATATAGAAGGATCATCACAAGTAACCAACACAAAAGGATACAGAATCAGGGCCACAACCCCATCCGAAGACATACAAGAGCCATCCACATCACAGACCCAGATGTTGGAAAGGCAGCTAAGTGTGGAAGTGTCTTCGTTCAGTAGGCCTGCTGACAAGGACCAAGACATAAAGGATAGATATAAAGAAATCAAAATGAGAAATGAGAAGCTCAAAGCTCAAAATTATGCACAATATCTGAAACTCATTCCCACAAATCAAACAAGACTGATGTCATCTTTCGAAATCAAGGAGGGAAAATTTCAAATGTCTTTTATCAAACATATAACACAACAACCCAAGACATCTTCATATTTCAAGAGAGTTGACCTTGAAGTATTATCAAGGGATATTCATCCCATAGACTAGACATAACTGCATAAACAGGCTAGAGAGATGATATACTCCACCCTTACAGGTAAAGCCATAACTTCCCATCAGCTACAAAACTCATTGAACAACATCTCGACACAGTTTTAGTTGGAGAAGGCCTCCTCACAGGCCAAGGATACAAGGATTAAGTCAATGGAAGACTTAGTTATTGAGTTGGGACATGATCCCAAATATATAAAAGTACTGAGTAGCTGATAAAGAAGAAAAATGATGATATTGCTGCACTTAAGAAGTAATTTAAAATACCCCAGCTGAAACATCCTCAAACACTTGAAGTCATAGAGAGCCAAACTAGAAACGAAGAGTTGAAGGACTTGGTCCTAAAACTCAATGATCAACTAAGGGAGACAGAGAAAGAATTGGATAACTTGATCCAATTAAAACAAACTGGCATTGCCACAACTTCTACAAATGTCATCCCTACAAAATCTACAACAATCCTTCCACACTAGCAGCTTCACTAGCACCTACAACTCCACCTACCACAACATTGCCAATGAGAACAGAGTCTACATCAGTAGTAGGTACATCATGAGAAAAGGAGGAAGAGTTGGTTAGAGCCATGGAGGAAATGTCTATTCAGGCTACAGAAATGAACAGACTGAAAGAAAAGGTGGCAAGTTTAGAAACTAACTACAAACTTGCCCAAATTATGCAAAAGGAAGAGGCACAAAAGGCCAGTAGAATGAGTGAAAGCGTCAAAGCTATGGAGAAATACTTAAAATGGGAAAAACCCCTTAGACAAGCCAAGGAACTTTTATGGGCCAATATCATTGACTCCGTCAAGGATATTTGGCCATCTATTCAAGTTACTTTTGAGCAAACAAAATTGATAAAGATAGCTACAATAGATATTCAGAAGGTCAAGGAGGAATAGGGTGACATGTTTGAGGATGCTAGTAGACTCATCCACTTCCTTAATAGCAGAAACAGGTATGAGCTCCATGAGCTAGATATAGAGGACAAAACTGAAACCATTTTGGAAGGAAGGTCCTTTCCAAGAGAAACCTAATGTTGAACTTGGAAGAAAAGTGCCAGAACATGTAGGTAGCCATCGATATATTCATGGCTAGATTCCAAATTTTGAGGGATAAAGGATTTCCTAGTCCCTTGGTCATTAATGAAAAACTTATGACATAGCTTGACTATGATAATAGACTCAGGCAGTTGGCTAACAAGCTAGCACTTCAGCAATAAAAGCACTGCCAATAGGTAAAGTTTTGTATAATACATTTGAGAAAAAAAAAATTCTCCAGCATGAGATAAAACACTTGTTCATCACCAAGCGCAATTTTCCCAAGTATACGAAGGGTGATGAGATATATAGTCGAATGATGAATGTCAAGTTAGATGATGCAGAATGGTGGCAAAATATGACTGATTTACTGTGAGAAATTTACAGTAAAAAAGTTACTACATAGTAAAAGTAGAACAACCAGGTAAACAGATGAAAACAGGGCAGCATGGTTAAAGAGTATTAGTGTCAAAGAGTATCAGGTGAAAGATAAAAAGTTAAAGAAGATTCCAGCGTAAATGACCACAACAACAAGCCAGCATAAAGGGTTACAAATCCAACCATAAAAGACAGTAGTACAACAATTAAAGGGACCGCATGAAATAGTTCAATAGTTGTCTCTATCTTCCTGCAAGAGGATATTCTGTATTTCCTAGATTAAATCTCAAGTTTGTTTTGAGATATTTTGTAATAATTTTTGTATAAATAATTCACAATTCGAAGTATGTAGGGTGGATTCTTATGCATTTCTATAGACCTTTTTTATAAAAAGATTGTAAGCTATTGTATCACTAATTGGACTAGCAAGATGGATTAATGAATAAAGACAAGACATTTCATAGGATTCATGTGTAGAGCGAAGTGCAAACAAGTATTTTCTCTTGTTGTTGTTATCTTTCTTTAAAGTTTTTCCACAATCTTTCATGTATATGTAAAATCTAAATTCTATAATATGGAATGATATCTCATAATTTGCTTCATTGTACTTTGTTTTAACTGTTATGCATTTAAATGTTTTCTGCTAATTATCTGAGTTAAGGAATTCTTCATTGCTCTTTAGTTTAGGTTGTCTCTTTGTAATCTATAGTAAAGGATTCTTAATTGCCCTTTGTTTTCAATTATCCTCTGTCCCTCATTTTGATCTTAGTCTTAGAATTCCTAATTGCTCTCTTACCCTAGTTAAGACCATCTCACCCATCTGGCCCAAAGACCTGCACTATACTCTGCTAGCTTGCCCTTTGAACACTCCCTTTAGTGAGTTAATTCTAGTCCTATTGCCCTTCCTTTGACTCCATAGCCCAATGGTCCAAAGACATCATTCTATCCATCTGTCTTAAGTATTCCACCACCTAACCTTCAATACAAATCAAAAACTCCTTGAACCATTAGAACTAGCCTAAAATCCCAACAAACAAAGCTAAATCATATAAAGAGAGCCCTCTCTGAGCCATAGGTTAGCTAGAGCCTATGCCTAAAAGTTGGTTTGTGGTTACCTCGGTCCTTTCCTTCTTTCAGAAACTTCTAGGGAAAAGTTCTGAGTGATAACGACTTGAACAGAAATAAGAATAAAACATAGAGGCAAGATACTTGTTCCAAAATCACTCTTTATTCAATTCAACATTCAATTTATAGACTCTTCCACCCTGCACACCCAGCTGCAGGGGTCGACACACTCAGCTACAGACTTGCTAAGGTGTCTGCACACTCAGCTACATGAGCCTTCCCCTTTCACCTAAGTACAGTAAATAGAGCTTTCCTACCTTAGCACTTACCCCAAAAAAATAATTCTCTATCTTAGTTACCTTCTCTAGACTCGCTATGACTCAAATATATATATTATAATATATATATATATATAATATATATATATATAATATATATTAATATATATATATATATAGATAGATATAGATATATATATCATTTTTCTTACAATACCATGGCTTGCGGCCTATGGGCGAGTCTCAAAATCGACCTACCAATTACCCAAGAAAGGGGCTAAATCCCCTTTGACTCTTACTTAGTTACGCACTCTAATTTCACATTTCACAAAGACTTTACATTTTTTACAAAATACTCTCAAAAATTAATTAAACTAACACAAATTTTACCCTAGGGACCCTATCCCAACACTCTAACAGCCTAACCAACCATAGTATCACACCTCATAATAACTTGCCACTCAAAGGTCATGCTTTATCACACTCAACACAATGTACAATGTCAAACCTGCATTGAAGGTCCTCTAGCAACTCTACACTCTCTAGCCTCTATTGAGATGTTGATCTCCTCTTATCTATAGCCATAGGTGATGCAACTCAACCAACATATCCTTCCATCCTCTCCCGTGCTATATCTGCATATCAAAAGTTTGAAAATCAATACCATATACATATATTTTCTAAACTATGAATGCAACCAAAATATAACATCTATCGTCTACCATCTAGTCCCCATGCTTATCTTGGTGGAAGTGGTAGCTCAGGATTTCCCTAGAATTTCATACTATTGTATGGATAATCATCTATGTAGATAGGCATCTAATCCTAATGGGCGAAAAACACAGGTCATAACACGTATAAATCCCCCTCCTCCAACTCATTGCAGTAACTAAAGCATCCTAGGATCCTATGGGCCCCCATCTTGGATTTACACATGTGGTCGAAGGGTGGAGATCCTCTCAAAGAAGAATGAGCATAATACTGTCATGAATGAATAGTTCCCATTGGTATCCCTCCTACATAGAATCATCTAACATTTAAATGTCATCAATAGCATATCGGTCCACCCATGGTAGGTCCCTATGCGAACACTCTCCACTAGCATCTTCGACCCTCCACTAACTCGGTGTAAAACATTGCTTCCCAATATGCACACGACTGCTGCAATTGTATCCCATGTATCCAGTCTCTCCAACTCATGTATCTAGATATTCATATCCTCCACTCAAGTGCTTGGCACATAATGGTGCTCGACAAACTCATCAATATGCCTCCCATGAGGTAGCACAAGATGTATCTCATAAACCACCCCCAAGGGTGACAACCCTTTTAAGAAGTAAATGTCCCAAATGGTAATCTTGATCACATGACCTTGTATCACAAATGCCTCGTTGTCTGCATCATCATAGCTCACTATCCAGGATAATAATATCTCACTAGCCCTCATCAATGGGTTCTCAAAGAACTTCAGTAACCCATATTGTGCAAGAATGTAACAACACTAGTGAAAATTCTATGTAATAAAAGTTAAAAACAATAACCATGGATGAATGGGGCACTTATTCCAAGTTGAATTTTGGGTAAGAAATCCTAGAGTGTGTTAATTTGGTTGTTTATGGCTACAAAAAGTGGCAAAGGAAATGGTTAAGGCTTTGGAAAGGAAAAAGGCATTTTTGGCACATTTATTTATGGAAATAATGGAAATTATGAGAAAAAGGAGGTGAAAGGTCACAAGTTTCATGTGAGGAGGAAAATGAAGAAAATGGAGGTCCCATTCATAAAAAGGCTTATGAGGATTAGTGGTAACTTTTGTCAATTTATTTTTAGAATTATTTCATTACTCTCTCTCTCTCTCTCTCTCTCTCTCTCTCATACTCTTGGAAACTTAGCGTTTTCTTAGAGCACTTTGGCATTGAAGTAAGAAATGAAAAGAAGGCAAGAGGAAGTAAAAGGAAGCAAGAGGAATCAAAGATCAAGCAGGGAAAGGAAGGATCAAGGAGATACAACAGACTTCATTGTAGGTGTCGACTTGCATGTGTATTTCCCTTGCTAGATTTGGCATGCATGGGATTGCATGTGTTTCTTTTCTACCATGGGATGATTTTTTCCAGGTATGATAGTATTTTCAGCCTAGCCTTGCCATTTCCTGATATATTTTGACCTTGTTTTGACTTGTAGTGCCAGTGTATCTTAGTTTCAGAGTAGGTTGGCCCCCTATCTTGGACTCTATGATCAAAGGTACCACCTAGGCCATTCCATCCATTCCTTTTCCTTCACTGTAAGAGAAAATAGCATTAGTTTCTTCATCATAGATTTAGAAAATAGGACATTATTTAATATGCAAGTGTGAATTAGATAAATTATTAATGAAATATTGAGTTTTGAGTTGGTATAATAATATTACGTTTTCAAGTAAATTTGATACCTATATGGTTGATTTCAATTAGTGTAGTTTCCTTTCTGCAGGTAGCATAACTCTTAATTTTTTTCATGAATTGATTTAGTAGCATTTACAAGTGGATAGCTTTTACAAGTTGGATTTGAAAAGAATTTACTTTTTCTACACTAGGGCTATCTTTTGAATTGCACTTTTAGTAGATAATTCCCCCTAATTCAGTATAAGAATGGTCTTTGAACCCTAATGATCAAATGATCTATAAGAGGATGGCATGAGTAGAATTCCATCTACTATGTATATGACATTGTCACCTCAAAGTTTGTATGAACCCCGGGGTGATCAATAGAGTTGAGAAGCCTCTGGGAGTTACAACATTCTTGGTACAATACTAGGGCTCACCACTTTTTGGTGTCGTTGTCGAGGAGGTGTTTAGGTAGATTTTATTTCTTCTTAAGCATTTCTTTCTATTTTGCATTCAATTTTGAAAAAATCACATGAAAGAAAAAAAGTATTTCATGCCTTGTAGGAATAGAGATACTCAACGAAAATTCTTACCAAACACCCCCACACCATCAAACAATCAACCTTCAATCTTCTTCAGTGACTATCAACTTCCTTCTTTGACTACAGGGGAGTTAGAAGACCCGTTAGGTGAAAAATATGAGATTTTTGAAGAACCTATTGGTGGAGAAGAAGAACCCATTTCACCTACCCAAACTATGGCTGAAAACGGGAATGAGGATATTTTCCCTATCAAAGAAACTAATGGAGCATCTAGAATGAAGAATATAAGCCCTACTGCCCTTCCTCACCTCCATGTTTTAACCTCTAAGGACCTTTATACTTTTACATCTGAGTTTGTTGTTGTATGTAGGACCTATGATTATACCTCTGATGACTAGAATCTGAAGTTATTCCCATCTACCTTTAAGGATGAAGCCTTGCGCTAGTTTGGGTCTACCTAGGGATAACATCACTACCTGGGATCAAATGAAACAAGCCTTTAACAACAAGTACAAGGACTACTTTAAGTCCAAAGAAACCAACTAATAAATCTTTAGAATGACTCTTGGACCTGATGAATCCTTAGAGGACTATGAGGAAAGATTCCATCTCAATTATCGGAGGTCTAGATGCACTCTCAATATTGAATCACTCAAGTTAGTCTTTGAGGGATCAAGGATGACATGCTGGAAACCCTCCATATGTTATCTCAGGGAGACATCTTCAATTATCCTATGAATACATCAAAACAATGTTCAAAATCATTCTAGGGATGCTAGGAAGAAGGGTAGGGCTAGTAAAGATTTGGTGAGTTCCTCTCCCTCCACAACATCCATAAAGAATGAAATTGGAAACATGTTGGGGGAATTTAAAATTGAAATTATCCATACCTTTGCTTTGCAAATGGATACCACATAGATCAAGAGAAAACAAGAGGAATCATAGAGGGAATTAACTATTTTTTTTCCCTAAATGCATTAGAAGGCACCAACTAAATGTCCATTAAATGGCATAGAGGTCTACTCAGCCTGTGAGGAAAACCATGCCACACATAAGTGTCCTTCTTTGCCTAGATTGAAAGTTGTATCCCCAGGGGCAGAAGGTGGGGCTAGGCCAAGCAACTTTGTTTTATCAACCAAAGGAGGCCTCACGGACCTCATCCATACCAGCATGGCTTGCAAGGTGCACCCTACTCTTATTACCATCCTAACCAAAATTCACCCTTTCCCCCTTGGTACTCTTCCACTTGTCCATCATGGTCCACACATCCTTCTTGGCCTTATGCACCTCAATATCCTCCCAAACCTATTAATCAACCATTTCAACCATATACTTCTCCACATCCTAAGTGGAATAATCCATCATAAGGGTGGATGTCTCAACTCAACCAACTTCCTGCTTTACTACCTCCACCTCCATCTCAACCATAGCTCACTCATCCTACTCCACCCAAGCAACCTCAAATGTCTTTTCAACCCAATTTGAACCTGAATAACAAGGTGACACAATAGGTTTACAATGGAGACACATATCACCCTACCTATGCTATGGAGATTCAGGAAATCAACCTCAAGTCTAGGAGAGTTCTCCCAAATAAAAAACCTCCATCTCCACCTGAGGATCTTGAAGAGGAAAAGGAAGAGAGTATCCCTCAAGTAAATCCATATCCTTTTCCGAAGAGATAGATCTATTCTAACTAGCACACCCTAGAAGAGACTGGACTTCTAGGAGAATTGAAGAATTTTTGTGTTAAAATACACCTCCTCCAAGCTATTAAGGATGTTCCTATCTACAATAAGATTATCAAAGATAAATGTTTCAAACACCTTGGGAGGAGAAAAAGTGACACCCCCACCATGGAAAATTATCTGATTTGATGCTGAGGAGAGTTATTTGTCCAAAATATTTAGACCTTGGAATTCTTGTGGTAGATGTGCATATTGATGGAATCATTGTCCCTCCCACCTTAATTGATCTTGGGGTTTTCACCAATGTGATAACTAAAGAAACAATGTTAAAACTAAACCTCCAAGGATCCTTGAGAAAGACCACTATAGTGTTGCAACTTGCAAATAGATCTATAGTGGCTCCCAAGGGAGTTGTTGAGGATGTAATGGTCTCTATTAACTCTAAGGAGTATCCTACTAAACTTTTGGTTCTACAACCCAAAACCAAATTCAATTGTATCCTCTCATCCTATGAATACCATGTCTAGCCATTGTTAATTCTTAGATAAGTCATAGGGCTACGAACATGACCATTAAGAATGGGTATTTATCCAAATAGTTGGTATTGTACCCCCCTACTCAGCCATCCATTGAGCATGACTATTGGCTTATTGGGGCTTGACCCAGGTTCGGAAGTGTTTTAGCCATACAAATCCCGCACTACCAGCCCTTTCAGCAATGATACATGGAGCGCAGACTGAAGTCTCACTCAAGATAGTATGGGAGGGTGTTGGAACCAGGTTTCTGCACCCTAGGGATGTCTTGATGAGAACTAGAAGAGTCGCGAACCAACCTTCGCACTCACTCTATTCTGCATGGCTGGCTGGCCTTCGCGTAGCTTAGTGACAAGGCACTTCTCAAAATCTTATTATTATTGTGTTAATTATAGATCTGATCTAATTCTTAAGGTCTTTAATCAAGCATTCAACAGTTATAACCAGCATGCACAACCATAAATCTTACAGATATGCATAAACATATAGATTTGTGATCAAATGCACAATAATTCAAAAACACTTATCTTTATTAATCTTCCATTCAGTACAATTAGTTCCACCATGCACACTCAGCTGCAGGGGTCTATGCACATAGCTGCGAACTCTACCAGGCCTCTACGCACACAACTGCAGAGCCTACTCTAACTACTACCACCCATGACTCAGACTTGTTAGCACCTAAATCTGCCTTAGGCTGAAGGAAGGAAAAATTCAGGGTAACCACAAACCACGCTCAATCTGGTAGCTAGCCCTACCAGAACAGGAGAGGGCTCTCTCTGTGTCATGCTCAGTGAATAAATAAACAATATGGTCTAAGATGACTTACAATGAAATATTGATTTTAGGCTAGGTAAATAAATATGGAAACAAGAGGCAATTCTTGATAAATGACTGAGTTTTCTGGGATGTATGGAACCAATGAACAATATGAGCATAGAATTTAACACAAAGGCATAGATTACTTCATGAGGCAAGACGGACGAAAAGTCTAGCAATTAAATTTGAAATAATGTGAAATGGAAAGATTGTTTAGGACGGTGAAAAGGGCATAAATATATGAATCCTTTTCAACAGAAGAAGAACACAGAACGTGAAACTTTCCCACAGGCAGAGCAATAAACATGAATTCTACCTTATCTTACTTAGAAAATTTCACTGGAAATGAATATGAATGAACTGTGAAACATAACGAAATACATATGAAACAGAAAGAGAATACGTTTGCTACGCTCACACCACATGAATCTCATGAACCAGAGCCATTGCCTTTCATTAATTCTCTATCAAAATATACAATGAGTAACTGAGTTTCTCTCCCATAGTCTCCTAGAAATTACAACCAACTCTTTGAAAATGGTTTTTCATATAATAAATAGACTTTTCCATTAGGAAAAGGAATGACCCAAAGTTGGGGAGTTTTTTAAATCATTACAAACTAGAAATGGAAATCCAACCATTAGTGACAGGTGCAACATTACAAAAATGACAAAATTGTAGCGTAGATTGGTGGGTGACTACTCGCCTTCCTTTTGCCACTTGGATAGAAGCAAACCTTTAGTGAAAATACTTTTTAAACTTTGCCTTAGGTGCCGGGAAAAGTTTAGTGTAAATAAGTGGGCCCATTTGGAGAAAATCGTGAATCGAAATTTCGCGGAGCGGAAGTGATTTTGGCCTTTGGGTCTCTGTGCGTCGCGCCCAAAACTGTATGTGTCGCGACACTTTGGAGGTGATTTTGAGGTACTTTCTGAAGTCCAAATTGTCCCCAAGTGTGCTTGTTAGAAATCCTTTCCTATCTACTTTCCAACCCAAGTGGAATTTCTGAATTTGGTGCTCATTTTCCCTCTAAAACTTCAATCTCCCAAGACTGCTTCCTGTGTGTCAAAATAGGGGCAGATAGGTCATTTTTTGAGTGTTTTTGACCTCCTGGGGACTCAAACCTTGCCCAAACTTCTTGTCCATGCACCAACAGTCATGATTTTTCATGTTCAATCCAAAAATATAAACCTTTCGTGATTTGGAGCTCCCTATCATAAGCGTCATGCCAGTGGCGTGGCGCAGAGGGAGAAAAACCCTGTTTGTGCACAAAATTTGTCAAATGACCAAAATTGCCCCAAATTTTTTGAAATTTGGGCTGGAGATTCTCTATAAAGTGCTATACTGGGCTAAAGAGGCTTTGGCCAATATCTGAAGATGATCATGGTCCCTTTGCCTCTTTTGCTTCCTTATTGCCTTCTTTAGTTTTGCCCTTAAATTCCTTATTTGTGCCTTGCAAACATGATTGTGTGCCTAATAATGGTTTTTCATGTGCCTGAGCATGTACTTGTCCTTTTTTTCTTTTTCCAATAGCTCCTCTAAGTGGATTTTGATCCTCTTGAGCCAATTCTCTCGATCAGCCTCTATCTCCTGCTGAATGGGTGCCCTCTCATTTAGGCTTCGTTGGGCAGCCTGCTGGTCTTCACGGATGTTTTGCCACTTCTATGAGGCCTCCTGGGTGCATTTACCTCTGTTGGAGAATCAATGTGTGCCTCTTCTTCATGATCATATGAAGGATCATATGTCATGTCTGCTGGTGGACAAACTGTCTTGGACAAATAGGTGTTGATATGTCACACTGTCTTGTAATGCCTTTGATGATGTGCTTGACCTTTGTCACCAAGAGAAAATAATGACATGAGGGACAGTAAGGGGAGGGAAAGATAGTGAGGGATTAGGGACTATTGGGAGAGCTTTTTTTGGGGAAATATAGGAGGTTTGTGAGGGGTTTTATGTTTCGGATAGGGTTTAGGGTTTTACCTTCGAAAATTTTGGGAAAGGGAATTTAGGATAGGGGTTTAGTAACTTTAGGGGATGGGGAACAATGGAGTCAAGGAACAAAGGGAATTAAGGACAAGATAAATAATGGAAATGAGTAACCTTGGTGGAGAACAAGTTTTGAAACCCTAGGCAACAGTTTACATGTGAGGAATTCAAAATGAAAGGGTTGAATTTTTGTTTCAATCATTAACATCCATAAACCACCGTACCCTAGCACAAACTTGGATGAAACACCGAAATGGAGGCTTTACCTACTTGTGGAATGAAGAATTTTCAATTTGGAGGAAGATTTCAATGAATTTCAAGCCTTTTAGCCCAGTGCACCACGCCTCCCCAGTGCGCTGTGCTAGTGTAAATTTACACTGGAAAATTTCTCCTAGTGCGCCGCGCCTTCCCAGTGCACCACGCATTTTTGTAGGAGCCCTTTTGAGGCCTTTCCAGTGTCCAAATTGGGTATAGGATAGCTCGTTGAAACGGTCTTTGAGTCTAATTTCCAACCCAACTAGAATTTTGCAATTTCGAGTTCAGTTTCCCTATCAAAATTTAAATCTCCCAATACTAGTCAAAATGTGCCAAATGAGGCTGCCTCAAGGCAGAGTGATATTGAAGTCAACTTTTGAAGGTGTTCCTCAACTCCAAATTGAGCTCATGATAGCTCACTGGAAATCTCTTTGTGTCTAGTTATTAGTTTACTCATCAAGCTAGTCATTTGGCTAACCAAGCTAGGAGAAAACTTGAATTTTCCAAGGTCACTTTAGAGGTGCATCAATTCTCCTGAGGAAATTGTATTTTTGACATTTCTCTAAAACCATGACACCTGTGTAAAAAGTGAGGGATTTTTTTCTTCCTTGGCGTATTTCAGACAAAAACCTCTCTCATTTTTCCAAAATTCATATTTTCTTGCTCAAAAACATCATTTGAGTGAATTATTGAACCTTCCACTGGCCTTCAAGTATCTTTGAAGTACTTTGAGAATAACAATTTGCAAACCCTAGACCTAATAACTCTTTGTTGACCAAGAGATTAGAATAGAACTGTAAATGACCTTTAAAATGATCTAACAAATAGACCTAAACCAGTAGGATAAGGCATGTGGAGAAATGATTGACAAGACCCTTTCATCAGATTATGGCATGCACCTAGCGGAATGCAGCTGAGTGGAGCGAGACTCCTAAAAATGAAATGCAGAAAGAGTTTTGATCTCTGACGGAGGACTGACAAGACCGACTCTAACATTGGCTCCAATAAGGATGGTAGCTCCAGCTCCTCGGAGGTGCCAAGAACTACAAATCTTTGGGAAAGCAGACAATGGCTTCGTCCATTGGACTATGGAGTCAAAACACGGAAACTGACATTATGCAGACGGACTCTGACTGAAGACTCAAACTGAAAACCATAATAAAAGTAGACATGACTAAATCCTAACTAAAAAACTGGAAAGATGCTCATATTTGAGCTTATTCAGTAAACCTACTGTAATTACTCTTTCCACCACCCAGTCAAGTGAGATGGAACAACCAATGCAACCAGGTAAGCATTATTGTTGATATTTGATTTCTTCCCAAATGCTTTCTAATGCGCAGGAAAAGGGAAGAATCGAAAGGAAACTCCCATGGAAACTTTGAATCAAGTTCAGTACTGACAAACTTGAAAAGCATGAATTGGCTGGATGACTTCAAGAATACTGCAAAAGGATCTTCATAAGCATTGACATTGATTTCCATTAACATATTACTGCTCTGGTACAAGTAATCTTCATAGCTAGATATTAAACTTTTCCTCACTTCTGCACTGTGTTTCTCTGATGATTGCAGCAAGCGGTCAAAAGGATCCCGAATTTCGTGAAGAACCAAACTCTATTGTTGATTCAAAACAGAACCAAAGCCTCCTTTATCAATCTCCTCATATGACTGCAAACTTTGGTATGGGATATGAAATGAAAAATCTGTTAAACAAGACAATGAAGGTGACCCTTGAAACAGATGATTATCAACATTCTCTTTTGTCGCATGTTTCGCTGATGAAGAATAATTTTTACAGCAAACAAAGTCTAACACATGAGCAAAAGGATCATCAAAAACTTGAGGAGACCGTTGCGATGTATCTATTGAAACTATATGACATCCTATTGGTTGTTCATCTTTTTCTTTAGATATATTATGAAGATTCAGCCTTATAAACTGAAATGCTTCGAAACACAAGGGTATAGAATCCTCTTGCATCATTAAATCATGTATTTTGGCTGCCCCACCCTCATTTGTAATCTAACCTTGAATTGTGTTTGGTGGCTGCAAATATAGTTCTGTATCCAAAATGATTTCATCAATCATTTCAGGGGAAGATTTCTTATTAATGACCTGCTCAAAAATTTCGCCATCTATCTCATCCTCAACATTAAACTGAGAGATTGTTGATTTCTTACAAGCTTTTCATTTGAAGATTTAATATGTAATTTACCCCGCAAAAACTGAAATGATTCAAAACAGAAAGATAAGGAATCTTCTTGTATCATTCGATAATATATGCCAACTTCTATGTCTTCATGTGCAACCTGACTATTAATGGCATTTGGGGGCTGGAACTCTGAATATAAGGAGTCTGGAACAAAGTTTTCATCGCCCTCAAGAGGATCCAAATCAAGATTTGTCGACAGCTGATGTCTGATTGCATGGAAATTATCTCTGATGAACTGACATGAATCAAAGAAGAAAGGCAAAGATCCTTCACTTACTTCAAAATCTGCCGCACTTTCCTCATCGTTTCCATAGCTGATATGCATTGGTTGATCACTGTACTCGAGTTGCTATAAATGAACTTCCTCATCCCACAAACTAGTTGCATATTTATCTGCAACATTAGCCTCTGTTTGGAGAGCATAATCATCATCATCATACTGATCAAACTGAGGCAAATCGTCAGTATAAAACACGTCGTCAAGCATACATGTCATATCAACAGGTCTTTCTTCTCCAAGATGATCTACAAAACAATCCTTATGACTACTAAGATAAGAAACAAAATGTTTTGGATCAGCCACTTGTTCATGAACGTCATTTTCATCCTTTGCAGTCATTTTCCTCACCATCTCTTCTACTACACTCACCAAAATGTCAAGCTTTTCCTTTAAAGGTGTAGTTTTCTCTGGATCCATGTTTTTCATCTCTTTTTTTTTCAACCTTGCCCTTCTGATCAGCAAATGAGCCTCTACATTTACTGCATTTTTTTGCATCTCTTCAAGTGTTGCATCATTCTTTTTTCTTAGCTGAAACTCCATTTCTAGATCAAAGGCACCCGGGTAGTGCAAGAGAGCAGATCCAGGATGGGGTCTTATATTAACCGACATTGAATAATAAACTTGATTAAATCTGGGTGAAAATTGTTGTAATGTCTCCCCTAGTAGTCTTTTTAGCTGATTATACTCTTCTACGATAAGGAAAAGGTTATGTCCGATCCTCCACCTGTCAAGGAAAACTTTGATGAACTGATGTAAATCTGTGGTTCTCGCATCAGGCAGGGCTTTGAACCAACTCTTTACTTTTCCTTGCAAAGAAAGAGCAAAAATACTTATACCGACATTTTCTTCGTCAATTTCAAAAAGGTCTAGAAAAGTCTCAACATTCTACACATGTTGCTCAACATTGACATTCTTACATTCACCGTCAAATCTTGGCAAGTATAGATCATAGTTTTTGGGGAAATCATGAAGAACAGAAGGTAAAAGAAGAGGTTTATACCTATCTGGGATTATAACAGCTGTAGGAATATGTACAAGAGCTATGGGAGCAGTTTTGTTTTCTTTAGGCTCATCACTTTGCAGAGAATCATCATAAGATGTAGGAAAAGTAAGGAGGCCAGGATCAAAGGGAAACTTAGTATTTACGCTTTTTGAATTGGTCAATTGAAGATTTTGATCACCTTTATCATACAACAAGTTCTGAAAAACTTTCAGGAAAACTTCAAGAACAACAAAGAAGTAATTCACAAGAAAGCAGAGTAGGTCCTGAATACCATTCCAATTTGGATACCCAAGCTTTGTGTACGATCCTTCCATTTTCGCAGAGAAAGAGTTAGTCCTCCAATGGAGTCACCATGAAGCACCGATTGCTGGGTTCTTCATTGAATGGAGTCACCAGGTGAATGATTTCAGCCGTCTTCTGTCTGATCTTTGTCCACCATCAACCATCAGATCTGAACTTGAGATATGTCCTGGGGTAAGACAATCTACAAGCAAACCATTTTGTCCCTAGTGGATTCGCCACTATGTTAGCACCTAAATCTGCCTTAGGCTGAAGGAAGGCAAAATTCAGGGTAACCACAAACCACGCTCAGTCTGGTAGCTAGCCCTATCAGAACAATAGAGGGCTCTCTCTATGTCACGCTTAGTGAATAAATAAACAATATGGTCTGAGATGACTTACAATGAAATATTGATTTTAGGCTAGGTAAATACATATGGAAACAAGAGGCAATTTTTGATAAATGACTGAGTTTTCTGGGATGTATGGGACCAACGAACAGTATGAGTAGATAATTTAACACAAAGGCACAGATTACTTCGTGAGGCAAGACAGGTGGAAATTCTAGAAATTAAATTTGAAATAATGTGAAATGGAAAGATTGTTTAGGAGGGTGAAAAGGGCATAAATATATGAATCCTTTTCAACAGAAGAAGAACACAGAACGTGAAACTTTCCCACAGGCAGAGCAATAAACATGAATTCTACCTTATCTTAGAAAATTTCACTGGAAATGAATATGAATGAACTGTGAAACATAATGAAATACATATGAAACGAAAAAAGAATAAGTTTGCTACACTCACACCACATGAATCTCATGAACTAGAGCCGCTGCCTTTCATTAATTCTCTATCAAAATATACAATGAGTAACTGAGTTTCTCTCCCACAGTCTCCCAGAAATTACAACCAACCCTTTGCAAACGGTTTTTCATACAATAAATAGAATTTTCCATTAGGAAATGGAACGACCCAAAGTTGGGGAGTTTTTTAAATCATTACAAACTGGAAATGGAAATCCAACCATTAGTGATAGGTGCAGTGATACAAAAATGACAAAATTGTAGCGTAGATTGGTGGGTGACTGCTAGCCTTCCTTTTGCCACTTGGATAGAAGCCAACCTTTAGTGAAAATACTTTTTAAACTTTGCCTTAGGTGCTGGGAAAAATGTAGTGTAAATGAGCAGGCCCACTTGGAGAAAATCGCGAATTGAAATTTCGCGAAGTAGAAGTGATTTTGGCCTTTGGGTCTCTGTGCACCGCGCCCAAAATTGTATGCGTTGTGCTACTTTGGAGGCTATTTTGAGGTATGTTTTGAAGTCAAAATTGTGCCCAGGTGTGCTTGTTAGAAAGCCTTGCCTGTCTACCTTCCAACCCAAGTGTAATTTCTAAATTTGGTGCTCATTTACCCCTCCAAAACTTCAATCTCCCAAGACTACTTCCTATGTGTCAAAATAGGGGTAGAGAGGTCATTTTTTGAGTGTTTTTGACCTCCTGGGGACTCAAACCTTGCCCAAACTTCTTGGCCATGCACCAGTAGTCATGATTTTTCATGATGAATCCAAAAATATAAACCTTTCATGATTTGGAGCTCCCTATCATAAGCGCTGCGCCACAGGGAGAAAAACGCTATTTGTACACAAAATTTGTCAAATGACCAAAACTGCCCCAAATTTTTTGAAATTTGGGCTGGAGATTCTGTATGAAGTGCTATGATAGGCTAAAGAGGCTTTGGCCAATATCTGAAGATTATCATGCTCCCTTTGCCTCTTTTTCTTCCTTATTGCCTTCTTTAGTTTTGCCTTTAAATTCCTTATTCGTGCCTTGCAAACATGATTGTGTGCCCAATAATGGTTTTTCATGTGCCTGAGCATGTACTTGTCCTTGTTTTCTTTTTCCAACAGCTCCTCTAAATGGATGTTGATCCTCTCGAGCCAATTCTCTCGATCAACCTCTATCTCCCGCTGAATGGGTGTCCTCTCATTTAGGCTTCGTCGGGTAGCCTGCTGGTCTTCACGGATGTTTTGCCACCTCTATGAGGCCTCCTAGGTGCATGTACCTCTGTTGGCGAATCACTGTGTGTCTCTTCTTCATGATCATATGACGGATCAGATGTCATGTCTACTGGTGGACAAACTGTCTTGGACAAATAAGTGTTGATATGTCACACTGTCTTGTAATGCCTTTGATGATGTGCTTGACCTTTGTCACCAAGAGAAAATAATGAAATGAGGGATAGTAAGGGGAGGGAAAGATAGTGAGGGATTAGTGAATATTGGGAGAGCTTTTTTTGGGGAAATATAGGAGGTTTGTGAGGGGTTTTATGTTTCGGATAGGGTTTAGGGTTTCACCTTTGAAAGTTTTGGGAAAGGGAATTTAGGATAGGGGTATAGTAACTTTAGGGGATGGGGAACAATGGAGTCAAGGAAAAAAGGGAATTAAGGACAAGAGAAATAATGGAAATGAGTAACCTTGGTGGTGAACAAGTTTTGAAACCCTAGGCAGCAGTTAAATGTGAGGAATTCAAAATGAAAGGGTTGAATTTTTGTTTCAATCATTAGCATCCATAAACCACCATACCCTAGCACAAACTTGGATGAAACACCAAAATGGAGGCTTTAACTACTTGTGGAATGAATAATTTTCAATTTGGAGGAAGATTTCAATGAATTTCATGCCTTTTAGCCCAGTGCACCGTGCCTCCCCAATACGTCGCACCAGTGTAAATTTACACTGGAAAATTTCTCCCAGTGCGCTGCGCCTTCCCTGTGCGCCACGCCTTTTTGCAGGAGCCTTTTGGAGGCCTTCCTGATATCTAAATTTGGTACATGATAGCTCGTTGGAAACATATTTGAGTATACTTTCCAAACCAACTAGAATTGTTCAATTTGGAGTTCATTTTCCCTATCAAAAATCAAATCTCCCAAGACTGGTCAAAATGTGCCAAATGAGGCTACCTCAAGGCAGAGCGCTGTTGCAATCAACTTTTGAATGTGTTCCTCAACTTCAAATTGAGCTCATGATAGCTCATTGGAAAGATATTTGTGTCTAGTTATCATTTTACTCATTTATCAAGTCATTCGGCTAACCAAGCTAGGAGAAAACTTGAGTTTCCAAAGGTCACTTTAGAGGTGCATCAATTCTCCCGAGGCAATTGTATTTTTGACGTTTCTCTAAAACCATGAGACTGGTGTAAAACATGAAGGAGGTTTTTCTTCCTTGGCCTATTTCAAATAAAAACCTCTCTCCGTTTTCCAAAATTCATCTTTTCTTACTCAGAAACATCATTTGAGTGAATTATTGAACCTTCCTCTGGCCTGCAAGTATCTTTGAAGCACTTTGAGAACAACAATTTACAAACCCTAGACATAATAACTCTTTGCTGACCTAGAGATTAGAACAGAACTATAAATGACCTTTAAAATGATTTGACAAACAGACCTAAACCAGCAGGATAAGGCATGAGGGGAAATGATTGACAAGACCCTTTTGTCCGATTATGGCATGCCCCTAGCGGAATGCAGCTGAGTGAATGGAGCGAGACTCCTAAAAATGAAATGCAGAAAGAGTTTTGATGTCTGAGGGAGGACTGACAAGACCAAATCTAACAAGACTTATAGACTCAGAGCCAATAATGCATTCACAAACCCATAATACATCAGATATTTCCCAAAAACTACTTTCTACCCTTAGAGTCTTGCTCTATTTATACCTTCCCATGGTCTATGGACCATGGGCAGGCTGACTCACTTTCTATTATTTTACATTATTTTCGAGCGAACAACCCTTTGACTTGACCCATTATAATTCGCGCTCCATGCACTATGCTAAACTTTTACAATATCGCTACCCTAAATTGTGGGCTTCACGCCCAAAATCCATTATGCAGGGGATTCGCTACCCAGTAGGCCCCCCAACACAATCATCATGACCCATCCCAAGTCACTCATTGGTGTGGCGAGACACGCTGCCAAGGCGTCACGATTCAGCATCCCTACGAGTGATGCACTACGTTCTATTGCTCCATCCTTACCTCCTGCAAAACTCCTTCAAGCTCATGCTCCATTGCCTCTACTAATTCACTCAATCGATGATGCTCATTCTACTCTGCTCGGTTAACACAAAGCAGCCCTCATAGGATTTTAGCTCTAGCTGAGGTGCCAAAGGCGAGAATTCTTTGTGCCAAAGCAGCAAGTGCCCAATCTCTGGTCCAGTATACACATTGCCCGCTGAAGCTTGTGTTGCATTTTTGAAGAGAGATGTTGTTGTCCACAAGATCCCAATCTTCAAGGTGCCCCAGAGATGAACTATTAACTGACTTTCCATCATTTGTCTCAAAATTCACCATCTTTCCCTTAACTTTCATGGGTCGCCTGCTAGCCCATGGTTTAGGCAGCGGCATTTAGACCAATCCTACTTCGTGTTTGAGAATTTCCAGTACATCCCCTACCACTGGTGTTGAGCTCGACATGGCGTCCACAGTCGTTGACATCACATTATCCAAAAGATCCTACATCTCTATTTGCCATATTAAAACCCGCGGGCTTACTCAAGCGTCGACGATCAATAGTTCCATACCAATTGGAAAGCACAATAGCTTACTCCTCCTGATACCACGGATTGTTCGGTGGATGCCCCATTGTGATTTATAAGCTTGTTGAAATTCAAATTCAGTCGTTCCCTCCTTTTCTAGCACATTAATGTTAGATTTACAGTAGATCATTCTAGATTTGGCTTGTATTTCGTATCTTAATTGCCCGCCGCCCGTTCCATTTCGCCGTAACTTAGACATCTTGTCATGAATCATGACAACAATGATCACCTCCGTGTTTATCCATGTAGCGACGTAGCCCCTTCTACACAATCGCGACCCTTGTGACATACTGATCCTGCACATGCCTTGTTGTCGCGCAGCTCCTTAACATATCGTTTTATTGTCCTGCAATCACTTTCAACTGTCAGGAGCGGTGAGACTGTGCTTTGGTCAATTAGTCAGGTAGCTGGCCCTCTCATGTAGAGCTTCAGGTAGCTGCCATTTACTCTTCCTAAGAAGGGCTCTCCATTAAGCTTGTTGAGCTTAACTGTGCCTCCATCTATGACTTCATTGACTACATATGGTCCCAACCAATGCATTCAAAGCTTCCCAGGAAATTTCTTGAACTTTTTGTCGTATAGTAATACTAGATTGTTTTCTTTGAACGTGCACAACTTGATATGGAAATAATGCCAAGCTTTTTCTCATTGCTTTTGTACCTACTGATGGAATCCCGCTAGAAACCATTCCTCCTCAAGTTCTTCTAGTTGCGTGAGCCTCTCTTGCAGGTCCCTGCGGTCTACCATGCCTATCATTGCTGCTATTCGCAAACTGGGTACAATGTATTCCATTGGCATGATGGCCTCCATGCTGTAGACTAACCGGAAAGGTGTCTGACCCACCAATTTCTTGCATGTGGTTCAGTATACCCATAGCACAGCAGGTATGCACAAATCCCAATCATTTCGTTGTGCATTACATACTTTGGTCAACACAGTCTCCAAAATCTTGTTGAAAGCTTCGATAGTCCCATTCACTTGTGATGGTATGGCGTACTTTACTGATGATATATCAGGAATTCCTTAGTGAGTGTGTTGATAGTTTCATTTAGGAAGTGCATTCTACAGTCACTCATGAGAACTTTTGGGCATCCAAACCACGTCAACACATTCTTGAACAAAAATTTCGTAGTTGTAGTGGCTGTGAAATCCTTAATCGGTTGTGCTTCTTCCCATCAAGTCAAGTATTCTGTCACAGTGATAATATAGTGCGCACCTATCTTTCCTTGAGGTGAGATGGGTCCCACAAATTCGATCGCCCATTTTTCAAACAGTTGCAGCGTCATTTGTGGATTGAGCAACATTTCATCCTTTTGTGATGGTTTCCCAGTCCGTTGACATACGTCACAGGCCCGACAGTACACCTTTGAGTCTTGATGTGGAGTTGGCCACCATTGTCCAGCATGAAGAATCTTTTGTGCTGTTGTGTGTCCCACATAATGCCCTCCTGTAGCCCCCCCATGCGCTTCTGCGAGGATCTATCCTCGCTCAAATTCAAGTACATATCTTCATCATATTTCATTGTTTCCCATTTTCTAGAGGTTCCCCGCAATAACAGTAAAATCCATTGCACGTATCACCAATTATTTCCTCTTCTGAACTGAATATCCCTGCAGCCTAGTCCCGATGGTTAAGAAGTGGATTATATCCTCGAAGTGGCTATTTGTGACATGCACTGCATAGAGCAGTGCATTGGGTAGTCCTTCCTCTAAATTTGTTGGCTCCTCACCATTCTCAATTCGCGAGAGGTGATCTAGACCCATGTTTAGGCATCCCAGCTTCACAATGACCTTGAAGTCATATTCTTGGAAAAGTAACAACCATCTACAAATACGCCCCCCAACACAGGCTTATTCACTAAGTATTTCAACGCGGAATGATCAGTATACATCTTAAAGTGCCCACCCAGGAGATAGTGGCAGTATTTCTAGAGTGTGTATACCATCGCCAATCCCTCTCACTCAGTAGTAGAATAGTACTTTTCAGCTTTAGATAGCCACCGGCTTGCGAATGTGATCGAGTGATCAACACCTTCCATACCTTCCTGTGTAAGTACAACACCCACCGCAATACACGACACATCAACATGTACATGAAATTTGATGTCCCATTTTGGAAAGACCAAAATGGGAGCGGATGCTATTTTTTCCTTGAGAACCTCCAGACTCTTCTTACATTCCTCATTCCAACAATATGTAGCATCATTTTTCAACAATTGTTCCATTGGTGCCATGATTTGTACATATCTCTTAATGAACTTTTAGTAGTACCCAATATGTCCCAATGTGGCACGCGGTTGTTTGACACTTCGCGGCACCTCCAGATTGAGTATGATAGCAACCTTCGCGGGATCCACTATCAGGCCTTGTCTGCAGACCACATGACTGAGAAAGTTTCAGAAGGGGATGAGGAAAGTGCATTTTTTAAGGTTTAGTGCAATCTGGTGTCATCGGCACGTATCCAGCATCAACCATAAACTCACGATGTGTTTCTTAACTAGCACAAATACAGTCCAATTGTCAAAATAAACTTCCAAAAACTTATGGATGAATTCCTTGAATGGGGCCACTACTACGCATGAAAATATCGTTGGGGCATTCTTTAATCCAAAGGGCATAATAGT
This sequence comes from Pinus taeda, assembly GCA_000404065.3. Lineage (NCBI taxonomy): Eukaryota > Viridiplantae > Streptophyta > Pinopsida > Pinales > Pinaceae > Pinus > Pinus taeda. The sequence goes on along the minus strand of APFE030531763.1, from coordinate 118,793 downwards.
GTATTGAAAACATCCCCATTTGGTCGCGAAGGTGGTCTTGCTTCTATCTTCTGGTGTGATCTTAATCTGATGGTACCCTGAGAACCCATCCGTAAATGAGAACACTTCCTGTCAACCAACATTCTCCAGAACTTCATCTGTAAATGGTGTTGGGAATGGGTCATGAACACAGGCATCATTCAGTTTTCAGAGGTCCACCCAGATTGGAATTTTTCCTGTCTATTCTTTCTCCTACACTATCATAGGGCTCACCCAGTCAGATTCTTCCACAAGTTCAATAATTCCCGCTGCAAGCATTTTGTCCAATTCTTCGCAGACCTTTTCCTTATACTTCAGATTCAAATGGTAAGGACGCTGATTAACTGGCTTCGCATTTGGTTTCAGAGTTATCTTCATTATCCCTAGGTCGCCAAGGATCCCTTTTAACTCAGTTATTTTGGTCGAGAATAAGTATTGATATTCATGAAGTAACTCAACAACCTTATTCACTGTGGCGTCGTCCCAATAGTCCCCAAGCATTGCATACTTTGGCTCCGCATCCATACCAATGTTCACCTTTTTTGTTTTCAGTGGCACGGTAATGTCAGGGTCCTCGATCAATGGTCCGTGAACCTCGCAGCTCCCCTCTGTTTCTAGAATATTGATGTTTCTTGGGTCATCATCATCATCCTCTACCTACACATTGTAACATTCTAGGGCCTGGCTTAACTGATGTGACCATACTGGTTGCACTATTTCTTCTGGTTCCTGAGGTATTTTGAAAATGTTGGCTTTCACAGCCTGTAGTGCATCATCAACAGTATCCATCCATTGGTCCTTAAATAAGAACATGAATAAAAATCCTTCACGTAACATATCCCATTCACCTATACCATGTCAGAGTTTTGTCTCAGTATACCAGTCCCCTGGGATGACATCCAAGGTATGGTAAAATAAGTGTACCCACTCCGGTTGGGGTTCTTCTCCATAAGCTTTGGTCCATTTTGTGAGGTGTACACATGGGTCATCACGTGCATCATATTTCTCAATTATTTGTAGTTCCAACTTCTCAAACCTTATCTGCATCATCCTTCTGCAGCCACGATAGTTTTCAAAGATTCCTTCATGTGTTCCCCACCAGCGCATAGGCGTTGCGTGTAATGCCCACTTCAATGCGTTGAACCTCTGGTGCTCTGGTACTGCACTCTCAAACTTGTTTAGGAATTCACCCACCACTGCCAACCCATCATATGTTGGTAGATCTCGATCCTGAGTTGTTACGCAACACAATGAATTAGTCATCATATTAAGTTTAGCATTGTTACTTGGCTCAACGAGGTGTAGGAATCTGTGCGCTCCCATGATAATCGCCCCTCCGCAGTGAGATTTACCCAATCCTGATCTCATGCAGCTATTTTGTAGATATAATCCAAGTCATTCTCACTTCCATCATCACGTACAAGTTCAGTGTAGTGCTCCTTCGGTGGGATCTAGCAGAATAACTACGCGTAGGGACTTTTTCTCAAATGTCATCTGCCACTTTTTTAAGTTGATGACTCCATTCATATCTATGGCTGAGCCTATTCCTAGCAACGCAAGGTAATGTTTTCTATCATCCATAATTTCTATTACCTCAAAGTCCATTTGTGTGCTCACACCTTCTATATCCACTGTTACTCCTTGTAATCTCCCCATGGGCAAGATCTTTTGTTGGTTCGCCATCCGTAATTGAATAGGAGACCACTGTAATGCAGACCTGCACATGTGTTCCCAGGTCTATTTAGGTAGCACATTCACATCCGAACCCAAGTCCAGGATGACCTAATCCATTTCAAAGTCACCAATCTGCACCATCAATCACATTTCCCGCCCTGTGCACAAAGCATGCCTTCCGAGTTTGCGGACCACACGCGGTTCACCTGTCCCTACACACCTAGTTATCATCTCTTGTAATATCTTAACTACCTTATTATCATGTAGCAGCATTATAAATGTCCTAAAAAGGTAATTAGCATAGAGAGATCCATTTTTGGCTCGGGTTGATCCTTACTACCTGGAGTAGAGACCTCCACGAAGCTTTTCTTAGCTTCCATAAACGTCTCCTTTGCACGTTCCAAGTCAAACTCAGGTTGCTTTGTAGGGGCCTTACATGCCCATGTATTTTCTTCAGGTTGTTTCCCTTTATCTTCCCCTATGGCTATGCCACTTCTAAGCATCATGTTCACGTTGGTGTCTTCTTCACGTGGTTCAGACCTCATCATTTGGACGTTCTGCATTGGTGTAGGCTGTGCTACCCTTTTCTCGCGTATCTGTGCTATCGACATGGGACAATCTATCATTTCGTGATCAAACTTCTAACAGTATGAACATGATGTCCTAGTTGGGTTGGTATAGTCATGCGCATAGTGCCTAGGTCCTCCACAATTGTAGTAAATTAACTGTCCATGGCCTCGTCTAGGTCCCATTCCTCCTCGTCCTCATCCTCACCCCTAGAACCCACCATGTGTTATTGCTGCAGTTAGATCCTAACCTCGTGCCTCAGTCTGCATCCTGTAGGCAGGTGTTCGATCCATCAATAGTTCATAACTCCAACAGCCTTGTTCATCGTGGCCCACCGATCTACAAAAATTACAAAATAGTTGTTGGGGGGTTTGTGTAAACTTCTGTAATAGATGACAGTTGCCCACTATGTGCTTTCCTCCCACTTGACAGATTGCACACCAGAGTACAAGTGTCGCACTTGGTCCTGTCTGTGCCTTTGGTCTCAATGGAATTGGCCCTCCCCCTACCAAATAGTTCGCGAATACTAGACAATGATCCTTATTATGGCCCTGGCTTCTACATTTTATGCACCACACTTCTTCTCACATTCTGGCTGAGGCGCCTTATCCTATTTCAAACTCTGCATCTTTAATCATAGGTTTTGTATTTGCACATGGATTTTCTGAACTCCCAACCGAGGATCTTGTATTGGAGTTTCATGCAACCTCATCACTATCTCTAATGCTTCAGCTTGGGTTGAGATCTTCTATTGTGATAGTGCTTTCCACAGATGTGGTGTCAAAGATGCCACAAACCATGTGTGGTGCTGCACATCCGTCAACGTCATGTTAGCTTTATGGATAATGATCTTCAAGCACTAATCCAGTTCCCATGGAGTCTTTCTTGGAATCATCACAATTTCCTTAAATCTGATGATTGACTGAGTTTCTGATTTCGGTCGGCCAAAATCTTTGTTCAATGCATCCTGGATCTATGTTATTCTAGCATTTGGATGATCGCTAGAGTGCTTAATAGACCACCTCAATGCACGATCCTACTACATGCTCATCAAAGGAGCCTTTTTAATGTTATCATCCATAACGCTTTGGGCTTCCCATTCTGCCTTTACCACGAACCAAAACTGGTCTGGTTCCTCATTTCCTACGCCTCTAAATACAGGCAACTTGATCGCACTCACCATTCCAACACTTGGAGGTGGTGGAGGAGGCGTATGTGAAGATCCCTTGGTAGCCTTCGATCCCTTGGTAGCCTCTTCCGCTCCGCATTACCCCAGACATCAATGGATTCACATAACCCTATTTTCACATAACAACATTTTAATCCAGGTATTCAACGATTTGATGTACTTACCCCACGGTCCCTTGAGAAAATGTCTTTCTGCTTCATTGTAGCTCATGGTTTTATCTATTTCGAACTCAATGATAAACCCTCCTATTATCCAATCTAGCCAATGATCTACTGCCTACGTGATCTTATCTTCAGATGCTTCTAGCCTGTGCACCAACTTTGGAGTCCATGCTATGGGCTGATCAAGCTTGCACCTTCCCAGTCTATCTACTAGCCTCACGATCTACTCATACAGTTCTGACGAGAAGGACGCGAAGAAGATCTCGTGGATTTCCGTGTATATGTAGCGATCCAACCACCTTTTCTTAGATATCTGCGGGGTTTTGCTTACCTGCACCACGAACTCATGAAGCCTCTGATCCAACCAATCTTCAATCTCTTTCTTTGTAGGGTTCTAGCGTTTTGACATCAAACATCCCTTAGGCAAATCCCGATCCCAGCAACATAACCATTTGTTGGCTTATTGGGGCCTGACCCAAGTTTGGAAGTGTTTTAGCCAAAAAAATTCTGCACTACCATCCCTTTCGGTAACAATCTGTGGAGCACGGACTAAAGTCTCACCCGAGGTAGTATGGGAGGGTGCTAGAACCAGGTTTTCGCATCCTAGGGATGTCTTGATGAGAACAGGAAGGGTCGTGAACCAACCTGCACACTCGCCCTACTCTGCATGGCTGGCTATCCTTCGCGTAGCTTGGTGACGAGGCACTTCTTAGATTCTTATTATTATTGTGTTAATTATAGATCTGATCTAACTCTTAAGGTCTTTAATCAAGCATTCAATAGTTATAACCAGCACACGCAACCATAAATATTACAGATATGCAAAAACTCAGAACATAAGCATAAACATATAGATCTGTGATCAAATGCACAATAATTCAGAAACACTTATCTTTATTAATCTTCCATTCAGTACAATCAGTTCCACCCTGCACACTCAGCTGCAGGGGTCCGTACATATAGCTGCGGACTCTACCAGGACTCTGCGCACACAGTTGCAGAGCCTACTCTAACTACTACCACCCACGACTCTGACTTATAGACTTATAGCTAATAGTGCATTCACAAACCCATAATACATCAGATCTTTCCCAAAAACGACTTTCTACCCTTCGAGCCACGCTTTATATATACCTTCCCATGGTCTGTGGACCATAGGCAGGCTAGCTCACTTTCTATTATTTTACATTATTTTTGGGTGGACAACCCTTTGACTTGACCCATTACAGTTCATGCTCCGCACACTTCGCGGAACTTTTACAATATCGTTACCCTAAATTGTGGGCGTTATGCCCCAAAACCATTACGCAGGGGATCCGCTACCCAATAATGACTTATCCAAATGGTTAAAAGAGGAGGAGGAAGATGAAGTGTATCATACAACATCCCATTCAATATGTACCCTAGATGTTATTAGAGGAGAGGGACAACCTGGTGAAGATGACCTCATTGACCAAATCCTCCAGAACCAACCACCCAATATCATGCCTCTTATTGAGCTTTTGAAGGAGTATGAGGGTAATCCTTGGACTGAGTTATGCCTAGCTGACCCAAGTCCTACACATGTCAAAGTTTTAGAATTTGGTCCATATAGAAACTTGAATATTAACCCCTTTCTCTCAGCCAACCAATAAGAGAAGTTGTGCAAAATGTTAAGAGAGGACTTGGATGCTTTTGCATCGAGCTATAAAGAAATGAAAGGGGTGGATCATTCAGTTTGTACTCATGACATCTACATCAAGGAGGGATGCAAACTTGTGTGCCAACCTTAGAGGAAAATGAACCTAGCCCTCATGGACATAGTAAAGGAAGAGTTGCAAAAGTTGTTGGATGTAGGGTTCATATACCCCATCTCATATAGTGAGTGGGTGTCCCCTCTAGTTTTGGTCCCAAAGAAGATTGGGAAGTGGAGGATCTGTGTGGATTACAGAGAGTTGAACAATGGCATCAAGAAAGACCATTTACCTTTACTTTTCATTGATCAATTTTTAGATGGTCTTGTAGGGAAGTAGTTATTCTCTTTCCTGGATGGATTCAGTGCTTACAATCAGATCCAGATCTCAGCCCTAAGGATCAAGACGAAACTACATTCACCTATCCTTAGGGTAGCTTTGCTTATAGGGTCCCATTAGGGGAAATTTGAGGTCTAAAATGGGCCTCCTAAGGAAATTATAAAATAATAGTGGAAATAATAAAATAATATTATATTACATCATCAAGTCTAGAGGGAAAAAATGGAAAAACTATTTTTTCAACTCATATTTTCAACTTATCTCCCTATGGGTTTGCTCACATTTCGAGTGAAAACACTCGTTGGATGCAAAATTTGATTCATCATCCAAGGAGTGCCCATGTGGCATACTTTTGATGGATTATGCTACATGAAAAAGGAGAAATACATGAAAAATGTGATTGCAATCATGTTTTTTCATGTATTTCTCATTTTTTATGTAACAGTGTCCATCGAAAGTATGACACATGGGTACTCTTTGAATGAGGAATTAAATTTTGCATCCAAAAAGTACTCTCACTCAAAATTTAAGTAAAACCTTAGGGATATAAGTTGAAAATACGGGTTGAAACAGTAGTTTTATTATTTTATTATTTTTAATATTTTTACTTTTTTACTCCAAAAATGGTGAATCATCCACCATGGTTGACATCATCATATTGAATCCTATTAGTTCTTATAAATTTTATTTTGGTTGTATATTTTTATTTGGAGGCCCATTTTAGACCTCAAAATTCCCCTAATATTCCTTTCAGTTTATGTAATTCCCTTGCCACTTTACAAAGGGAAGTTTTAAGCATCTTTCCAGAGCTAGCCCATGACTTTTTAGATATCTACATGGATGATTTCACTCCCTATGGGTGTGAATTCCTGGAGGCTCTCTCTAATTTGGGGAAAGTCCTAAATCATTGCATTGAAAAGAACCTCTCACTTAGTCTTGAGAAGTGTGAATTCTTAATGAATGCAGGGATTGTCCTTGGCCTCTCAATATCTTATGATGGAGTACAAGTCGACCCAAACAAAATTGCCATCATAAAAAGGGTCCCTACTCATCAAAAGCAAACGGATGTTACAAGTTTCTTGGGCTTAGATGGATACTATAGGATCTTTATCAACGACTTCAGCAAAATGGCTTCACCATTGTTTAGGTTGCTGGCCAAGGACTCAAAATTCTGCTGGACAAATGACTGCCAAGAACCCCTTGAGATCTTGAAATATAAATTAACCATTGTATCCATACTTAGAGGCCCAAATTGGGCTCTGCCTTTCCATATCCATGTTGATGCATCTGACAAAGATGTGGGGGAATATTTAGGACAAATAGATGGTAAGTTACCTTATGCCATTTACTTCATTAATAAAAATGTGTCTAGGGTTGAATTGAACTACACTATAACTAAAATAGAACTCCTAGTTATTGTACACTATTTGAACAAATTCAGACACTATATCACTAGATACCAAACTTTTGTGCATGCTAACCATGAAGCTATCAAATAATTGATGAAAACCCCTGATGTGAATGCTAGAATCATTATATGGTACCTATTGTTATAGCAGTTTGATTTAACTATCTTTGACAAGCTAGGAAAAGAAAATGTAGTTGTAGATTTTCTCTCTAGACTTCCTTTTCCTACAAGTGATGAAGGGATGGTCGATGATCAACTTCTAGATGAGCACTTATTTTCTATCTTATTGTTCTCCCTATGGTTTGCTAATATAGAAAACTACCTAGTGCATACAAGATTTCCTCCAAAATTGTCATCTAGGGAGAAGAGCATAATTGTAAGGAAGAGTGCCACTTTCACTTGGATTGGGAGAAATCTATTCAAGCTAGGACTAGATAAGATCTTAAGGAGATGTGTCAGGGAAGAGGAAGTCTTAGACATCCTCTCAACTTGTCATGATGGGCCTTATGGAGGTCATTTTTCTACCAAGAGAACAACTTTCAAAGCTCTACAATCTGGCTATTATTAGCCCACTCTCCACCAAGATGCAAGAATGTATACTAGCAAATGTGATCAGTTATAGAGGATGGGGAAACCCACACCCAAGGATGAAATTCCCCTACAAACCCAGGTGGCTTTGGATCCATTTGAGAAGTGGGGCATGGATTTCATTGGGCCAATTGATCCACCATCAAGGAAGAAAAAGTACATCATTGTGTCCACTAATTATTTGACAAAGTGGTTGAGACAAAGGTTGTCAAGGAAACGACAGAGGAAAAAGCAGCTAAGTTCTTAAGGGAGGACATGATTTACAAATTTGGATACCCCAAAGAGATAGTCACCGATTAGGGAGCCCACTTCACATCATATCTGATTGAGAATCTGTTAAGTCATCATCATATCAAACACAAAAAATCTACTACCTCTCACCCTCGGGCCAGTGGACAAGTAGAGGTTACAAATAGAGCATTAGAGGGCATCCTCACCAAGGTTGTGAGTAGCAGTAGAAGGAATTGTGCAGACAAATTATTGGAGGCCACTTTGGCCTATAACACATCTTGGAAAACAACTACTAGTTTTAATCCATATGATCTGGTTTATGGAAATAAATCTCTATCGCTGGCTTTTGGGGGCCTGACCCAAGTTCAAAATTAATTCGCCAAACTATATAAACATTAAAAGGAACATAATGAAAATCAAGCTGGTAGTCCTGGTTTTGGGATCCAGGGGAAAATCTCTATGTATATGTGTTTTATGTGTCATGCTCTCGCATTGTTTATTTTATGTGTTTTAGAATTAGTATGCAGGTAATTTATGTATGGGTTAAAACCTACATTTGGTATCAGAGTTGTTTTGGCTTCAAGGGGACGCTTTTTTTACTGAGGGGTTTCGCTCGGGCCTGTGGTAAACCCTATTCAGTGGGAGATCTACGAGATCGATTCTGGTGGTGAAACAAGATGGTGAGCAGTGGAAAGATAGAGATCAAGAAATTTAATGGTCAGAGTTTTGAGTTGTGGAAACTCAAGATGGAGGACCTATTGGTGGATAAAGATTAGTGGATCATGGTAGATCGGAGTTAAACCAACAGGAGTGTCCGATGAAGAATGGAAGAAGTTGGATCGGAAGGCAAAGAGCACAATACGATTATGTGTCTCAGATTCAGTATTGTTGAATGTATCAAGGGAAGCTACAACGAAGGCTTTGTGGGACAAGTTAGGGACTTTGTACCAATCTAAGTCTCTGGTGAATAAATTGTTCTTGCTAAAAAGGCTATATAACCTGAGGATAAAAGATAGAGACTCAGTGACAGAGCATCTGAATCCATTTAATACTGTGGTAAGTCAGTTAGCATATGTTGATATTAAAATTTCAGATGAAGATAAGTGCATCAATTTGTTGTGTTCTCTACTAGATTCGTGGGATAGTCTAGTTATTGCAATA
>APFE030531763.1:77552-93646 GCA_000404065.3 Pinus taeda | reverse complement strand
CAAGACCCTTAGATATCTCTGGGAAGGTGTTAAGGTTAAGAAAGAAGATAGTAACCTTATTTATTCCATCCTTACTAAGTTGGGACCAGCCTACTCTGTATTTGTTTCCACCTTCCATTCTACAAGGGAAGCTTTCATTTGTCAAGGAAAAGACTACAAGGCCCCTTCCTTTGACTCTTTTTTGTGATTCTTTAATAAGAGAACAAGAAAAACTCTTACACCTTGGTCTTCTTAATCTTGGAAACTCTTCCAAGAAAGCGTTAGCCGCCCATCAGCAACCAAATTTAAAGAATCCTAAGAAGTCATATCCTAAAAAGAATGTTCTTAAACCAAACAAGGGTCCTAAGCAAACTCAGTCTCAAAATGAAAGATCATTCCTGCAAAATGATAAGACCAATAAAAACAAATGGAAGAAGACTGATAGACATTGTAACTTTTGTAATCAAGATGGCCACTTAGAATCTAAATGCTTTAAGAAGATGGAACCCTTAGAAGCCGCAATGAAGAAACATAACATCCATGTGGAGCATTCTTCTACTTCAACTTCAACTTCATCTTCAGGAATGGCACTTTCTGCATGTCGTTGTCAATCATCTCAGTCTGGTTATGCATTAAATGTATCTTCTTCTTCTCATTCTCATGAGTGGCTCATTGATTCTGGAGCCTCTTATCACATGGCCAAAAACAAAGCCATGTTTTCTTCTTTACATGATTGTAACACCAAAAATATATATGTTGGTGATGATAGATCTCTTAATGTTGTAGGGACTGGAACTGTTCATCTAGACAATGGTCAGTTTAATGATGTATTATGTGTTCCAACCTTATCCAGCAACCTTCTATCTGTATATCAGATAACTCATTCAGGTGAAGGTAAAATTGTTGAATTTTCACCTCATGATGTTGTAATCAAGGATCTAAGAGATCCTAAACAGATTCTAGCTACTGGTATTGCTGATGATTCCACAAGGTTGTATAAGTTTCACAACTTTGGGTCATCAAATCTTCCCTCAGTATTTGTTGCTCATAATGATGAAGTGAGCAAACTTTGGCATGAGCGATTTGGTCACTTAAACTATCGCTCCCTTCAGCATCTATGTAAAGAAAATATGGTGACAGGTCTTCCTATGGTATCTTGCAGAGATGGTGTTTGTTCCGGATGTGTACTCGGAAAACATCATCGGGACAGTTTTGAAAAACGTGCCTCTTGGCACGCCTCAGCCCCTTTACAGCTTGTGCACAGTGATTTATGTGGTCCACTTCCTGTTGCTTCATTCTCTGGCTGCAAGTATTTCTTAACTTTCATTGATGATTTCTCCAGACGCACTTGGGTATACTTCTTAAAACTCAAGAGCGAAGTATTTAACACATTTTTGGCCTTCAAAGCCTTTGTTGAAAAACAATCTGGACATCAAATTCTTAAGCTAAGAACTGATAATGGTGGAGAATATGTTAAAAACACATTCATCAACTTTTGCACCGAAAATGGAATTCAAATGCAACATACTGTTCCATACACTCCACAACAAAATGGTGTAGCTGAAAGGAAAAATCGCACCTTAAAGGAAATGGCTAATTGTATGCTGCAATCTAAAGGACTAAGTCTTAGTTTTTGGGCCGAAGCAATTAATTGTGCAAATTATATAATAAATCGCACTCCTACTAAGGTTCTAAAGAATATCACTCCAGAAGAAGCTTGGAGTTCCATTAAACCAGATGTAAGTCACTTTCGTATTTTTGGAAGTGAAGCATGGGCCCATATTCCAGCTGAAAAGCATAAAGCTTTAGAACCTAAGAGTGAGAAATGTACTTTTGTTGGATATTCTGAAGATGTAAAAGGTTATAGACTTATTCCATTTAAGTCCAAAAATGTTATCATTAGAAGAGATGTAAAATTTGATGAAAATAAATCGGCCTGCGAGCCTAGTCCGGCGGATGTACCACCTCTTCCTATCTCTTCTGCTTTTGAAAACATTTCTTCTTTAGATGATGAAAGTGAGGATGAAAATGCTCCCCCACCTTCTCAAGATCCTCAACTTCCAAGATGGGTCCGTGCTACTCGGGATGTAGCAGGTGATCTTGTCGGTGATCCTACAGATCAACGACGTACACGTTCTCATTTTGAAAGAGCCTCTTCTTTACTGGCTCAAGCTCCAGTAAATCATGATCCTGACACCTTTGCAGAAGCTTCAAGCCATCCACATTGGGAAGCAACTATGAATGAAGAATATCATTCATTGTTGGCAAATGATACATGGGATCTTGTTCCTCTACCAAAGGGACGCAAACTTGTTAGATGTAAATGGGTTTACAGAACCAAGTATGGACCAGATGGGAAAGTTGATAAACATAAAGCTCGTCTTGTTGCTAAGGGCTTTTCACAGGTTGAAAGCATTGACTACACTGACACCTTCTCCCCTGTTGCCAAAATGAACTCTATCCGCCTTGTTCTTTCCCCTGCTACCTCTTTAAAATGGGAAGTCCATCAGATGGATGTTAAATCTGCCTTCTTGCATGGGGACTTGCATGAAGAAATCTATATGGAACAACCCATTGGCTTCATCCAAACAGACTCCAGCCTTGAATGTCGACTTAAGAAATCTCTTTATGGTCTCAAGCAAGCTCCTCGGGCTTGGTATGCCAAAATGGATAGCTTTCTTTTAGAATCTGGCTTTTCTAGGTGTTATTCTGACAATACTGTCTACACCAAGAAAGTGGGAAACTCTCTTATCATCCTTGTTCTTTAAGTTGATGATCTTATTCTTACTGGTAGTGATCCCAACCTTATAAACCATGTGAAGTCCAGCCTTAAAAAGAAATTTGAAATGACAGACTTAGGACACTTACACTATTTTCTCGGTCTTCAAGTCTTGCAATCCAAGGAGGGTATTTCCCTTTCCCAGTTCAAGTATGCTTGTGATATTCTTCGTCATTTTCACATGGAAGATTGTAAGCCAGCTCCTTCTCCCTTTCAGTCTGGAGTCAAACTTTCAGTCTCTTGTACTTCTCCCGAAGTTGATGCTACCTTATACCGTCAACTTGTAGGAAAACTCTTGTATTTAACCCATACTCGTCCTGACCTTTCCTTTGCTGTTGGCCTTGTTGCTCGCTTTATGCAAAACCCCCGTGAAAGTCATTGGAAAGCAGCTAAAAGAATACTTCGTTATGTTCGAGGTACAATACAGTTTGGGATTCATTACAGTGCCAAAGCAACTCCTCTATTAGTTGGTTTCACTGATTCTGATTGGGCTGTGACCCTGATGATCGGAAGTCTACTGCCGGTTATGTCTTCACTCTTGGTTCAGGACCTATTACATGGGCTTGTAAGAAACAGGCTGCCATTTCTCTTTCGTCAGCAGAAGCAGAGTATCGTGGTGCCGTGGAAGCTAGTAAGGAAGCCTTGTGGCTTCGTCAGATCCTATCAGAATTGGGCTTTGAGCAGCAGCATCCGACTACACTTTGGTGTGATAATCAAAGTGCCATTCAGCTTTGCAAAGATCCAGTTCAGCATCAGCGCAGCAAACACATTGAACTTCACATGCACTTCATCAGAAAGCTCATTCATGACCATGTTCTTGAAGTGCAATATTGTTCAACAGATGATCAGGTTGCAGACATCTTCACAAAGGCTCTCACAGAGGCGAAGTTCACTAAACTTCGATATATGCTTGGAGTTCAGGAAGTTGTCACTAAGGGGGGATAGGCTCTAGTGCCTCCTTCCTTCTCCTATTGTGTCATATTTGTAAATCCTTCAATCCTATCCCAAGTTGTTCTAAGGGGGGATGTTAGGATATTCCGACACATAGGAAATAGTTAAGTTCAACTTGGTCTAGTATAGAGTTAGGTATAGAGTTAGGTAAAGTGTGTTTCTTTACCGTTGTACATTTTGTAACTTACAATCCGACGGTCACGATATGTAGTGATCCGACGGTTCATTCTCTCCTCGGTAATACCGACACTTGATCCGTGGCTTGACACCCGATTGGTCCATGAATTCTATTTAAAGCGCATGGAGGGTCATTTGTAGGTTAACCGTGCATGAGAGAAGCTTATGTAAATTTTCATTCTTTTATTAATAAATTGCCTGTAGTAGCCACGTTGGCGCAGGCCGTGGACTGTTTCCCTCTCTGAGGGTTTTAACCACGTCAAAATACTGGTGTATTGATCTGCGATCTGTTTGTGAGCGGTGTCCTTCTGGTGTTCTGTCTGAGGAACTTACCCTGTAAATTCCTACAGATTTTTGGTTATTGACCAACATTCCAGTAGGAAGGGATATGTGATATAAAATAATTTGGATCTCTTGAAGATAAAAAAAAAATTCCAATCTCGAAAATAAAAATGTCGCCAACAAACAACAGATGAGAAGTGGAGACATTTTGAGATATACTAATTCCCTTCAGTCTTTCCTTTTCAATTGAATTTTAGAAAAGTTGGGTTAACAAATACAACACTAGGGGAAAGATAAGGAGAGATAATGGGTATCCTTGGCACAAGCCTCGAGAGGAATTGAAAGATACCATTGGATGACAATTAATAAGCACAATGATTTATGGCAAGATTTATGCCCATTTGGATGAGAACCAACCCTAGGAAGGTCTAATCCAGGTGATCATAGGCTGTCAAAATATCAATTTCAATAGCAACAACTGAAAGGTTCTTGGTTTTTATAGAATGGAAATATTTTTGAGCTAGCAAGACAACATCGTGAATTTGACGGTTTTGTGAAAAGACCAACTATTCCTTCGTAGTTATTTCTCTCAGAATAGGATTCAATCTAGTTGCAATAATTTCAGATGTTAATTTATAAGTCACATTGCAACAATATATGAGTCTTTAGTCAATGAAAGAATTCACCTCCTATTTCTTGGGAATAACAGAAATGAATGTAGATTTAATTGAGCCTAAGACCTGACCCAAACTCTAGGATTCTTTACACCCTTTAAGAGTTCTTCTTTGATTAAATAAAAAGAACTATTGTAGAATTCCATTGTCATACCATCATAATCGAGACTTTTTTTCTTTTGCATAGAAAAAAGGTTTGCTTGAAATTAACCTCTCGTGGCTTCTTCTGTAAGGGAAGCATTCATGTCATTAGATATGGAGAGAGGAAAAAAAGGGAGAATCAAGAAGCTCTAAAATGGGGCATCCTCTTGGCTGGGAGAAAAGAGATTTAGAATGCTGAATATTGATGCATGCAATGTCCTAAAATGAGAAAGAATTCCCATCATTTTCCTTGATGGACAAAATAGTGTTCACATTCCTATGATGATTGACATGTATATGGAAGAACTTAGTGTTATTATCCCCTTTAGAAATCCATATGGCGCGACTCTTTAATCTCTAGGTTTCCTCCTCTCTGCAAAAAAAATCTATTTTTTTGCATTCAAGAGTTCGCAAAGCTTTGATGGTTTCCATTCAAAAAATACCTAAATAGTTTAATTCATACACTTCATTAATATTTCCTTTCATCTCCTTCAACACAACATTAATTTTTCTGTTGTACGCCTTATCCCAAATTCTAGTCTTGTTTTTTAAAAGCTTTAAGTTTTCCACAAATTGAAACATGAAAGATCCATCTTTGCTTTGGCTGAAAGGTTTCCATGCTTATTTGACTAATTTTCTATAATCCTCTTCCAAAAGCTAGACATGGTTAAAATTGAAGGGGGTCAAGGGTTTTGGATCATGTTTTTTTAAGGCTAGAAAAATTGGAAAATGGTCCAATATTTCAACAAATTTTACCTAGTATTTGAACCTTAAAAAATAAGAAGAGAAAGATATTGAAATCAAAAACCTACCTAGGAACTTAGAGATTGCACTATCATCAAGCCTCATATTTCTCTGAGTTAGGATTGATTTGACAGGGTTAACATCAAAATCAGAATTTGAACTCAAGATTCCCTGATAGCAATGCAGATCCCTAGGGAGAAAAACAAAGAGCAACTGAAATAAGAAGCAACTGCACATAGACCAAGAGAGGATAGAGGTAAGAAGCAAATCACCTGGATCGATATATGATAGAGGAAGATGTGAGGTACCTGTTAGTGTCAGTCTTTCCAGCCTTCCTCCAGTGATCAAATATGCTCTTACAAAGTGATTGTGAAGTGTCAAGATCAAATTTTGTCATTTCAGTGAGTCTTCAAGCAAAATTTGGTTACTAGGCATTAGGTCTAGGGTTTGCTCTCACTCTTTTCAAAGTTGCCCAAATGCCAATATATGTAACTATTCAGCTGAGTCTATCATCATTCATAGGGTTTTCATTATCATCTCAGTGTCTAATGAGTCATTTTACACCTTGTTCATGCTTCAGTTGCACCTAGGCAAGGTCATTTCCCTCTCCTAGGGTTTTGAAAGATAATTTCTCTTGGATGGTCAAATCATTAGTAAAAATTATATCCAGATGTTCATACACCTTCCTCTATCTTTCATATACCTTATCAAACACTTCCCATCACTGAGATCCTCAAAATGCCTCATTTTCGCACAAACCCTAGTTTCTAGCTACAACCTGGCAATTTTCTAGGTTGGGCTTGTGTTTTGCCCTTTTGGACCCCTTCCCCTCACTCAATCTCTAACATTCCACTTTCCCCTACTTCCTAACATCCCTCCCTACTTCCAAAAATTTCCCCAAGAATTTAGAAGCCCCTTATCCCCTTCATTTCACTTCATTTCGGCAAAATTCCTTGTTTCACACATCGGGATAAGTTTCACTCAAAAGATGTTTTAGAGACATTAAATATGCATTTTGGGAACCTGAGAGAGGTTTTTGTCCAAAACATGCCAAAGAAGAAAAACCTCCTTCACATTTTTCACAGGTGTCATGGTTTGAGAGAAATGTCAATAATACCGTTGCCTCAGGAGAATCAAAGACACCTCTGAAGTGACCTTGGGAAAATCAATTTTTCTCCTAGCTTGGTTTGCCAAATGATTTTTGTGATGGGCAAACTGATAACTAGACACAAAGAGCTTTCCAATGAGCTATCATGAGCTCAATTGGGGGTTGAGGAAGGCATTCAAAAATTGACTGCAAAAGCACTCGTCCTTGAGGCAGCCTCATTTGGCACTTTTTGACCAGTCTTGGGAGATTTGATTTTTGACAAGGTACATGAACTTTAAATTGAAAAATTCCAGTTGGTTTGGAAATTAGACTCAAGGACCTTTCCAACGAGCTATCCTACACCCAATTCTGACACAAGGAAGGCCTCCAAAAGCCTCCTGCAAAAGCGCATGACCTCTTGGGTGGGCGCGACCTCTCCAGGGGGTTCCAGCAGTTAGAAAAATACAAGGGCACGACCTCTTGGGAGTGCACGACCTCTCAGTCCTGCACGCAACCTTTCAGGAGCTCATCTACATAAATTGATTATAAACTTCAAGAAGACCCTAAATCTCCTCAAGTTTGTCAGGAAGCAGTCTTGGGAGATTGCAATTTTGGAGGGGCAAATGGACACCAAATTCAGAAATTCCACTTGGGTTGGAAAGTAGACATCCAGAAATTTCCAACAAGCCCACTCTTGCCTCATTTGGACACCTATAAATGCCTCAAAATATGCTCTAAATTTACGCGACCTCTTGAGAATCAGTACGCGACCTCTTGGGCAATTTTCACGGAAATTGTGCCTACAGCTCAACAAAATGCAGTTTTGACTTGGTTTGACTTTTTGGAGTGAATTTTGATCCCCCTTGATGTAAATGATGTAATTTTATGATATTTTGACACTTTTTATCTCTTCTAGAAGATTCATTCATGAGATAGGCAAAAATTAAATGAATGAATTGGTTTCCTAGCTTATAGAGGCAAGTTGTTTTGACTGCCTAGATTTTAGTGATCAGTTTGGAATTGGTTGAAACAGCTCCTAGGATAGTGAGCTCGACCCCTAGAGGCAAGGAAAGATGTTAGCTTTCCTATATTATGTACTTTCTTAGTCATTTTGATGGTTGGACTCTTGAGGAAGAAAGCTTCTATTGTATTAGTCATTGTATCTCTGCAATTTTTGGCTAAGGAAGACCAGGGTTTTGCAGTCCTTTTTGGGATTCTTGTGGTTACATGTATTGATGGTGTGCTTTTCTTTGTACTTTTAAGTTTTTTATGTGAATCATCTTCTTACTTTTCTTCTGCAAATTAGGAAAATGAAGTGTTAAGGTAGAATTCATGGTTGCTATGCTCTGCCTTTAAGTTTGCTTAATATCAATGTTTTCAGCTGTTTAAGGAGAATTCAAGGTGCTTTCTTGCTCTCCTCAGCTTCTCACCAGTCATTCTCATCCATCCACATCTATCAAAGGCATCAATACAGTCTCCTACCTTACCCCTAAGAACCCCCTGCGAAAACTGTGTCCAATCCCCGCACCCAAAATTGCCTTTCCCCAATTTTCCACCAAAACCCTAAAAATCCCTAAATCAAACTTTTTTATCAGTTTACTAGCCTAAAATCAGTGTTTCCACATTGGTTATCTCTCCCATTGGAGATCTTTACTGAGATAGACCAGAGAGAGCCCTCTCCTGCCCCGTAGGGCTAGCTACGAGGCTAAGTGGTTTGATGTTGCCTTGGAGTTTACCTTTCTTAGCCTGAGGTGAAATTTCAAGCGCTAACAGCGGTAATGCAAAAGTACCCATTAAGGTAGGGTCTTTTAGGAGGCCTACTGCGATATTTTGAAGCGACTGAGAGCTTCCATGGATCATTGGAATGCTTCCCGTAACTTGTGAACTTTTGGGGAGTAAGGTTTGTTGGTCAACGATTGTAATTCCTCCTTCGAATGGAAATGCAATCTTTCTAAAATAGGTTGACACAACAGCAGTCGTGGCATAAATCTAGGGCCTTCCTAGTATGATATTGTAATCGAGGTTTCCATCAATAACTTCGACATCAATTTCTACTATCTTGCCCCCCAATTCAACTTGCAAGTTACTTAAAATCCTATACGGGGTGTATGTTTGTCCATCTAATGCTTTTAATGTCGTTGATGATCTTGACAAGGGTGGTGAGCCTAAAGTTTTCCAGTAACTCATTGACATAATGCAGGTAGATGGCCCCTCATCAATAATTGTTTGATGAATAGTTTTGTTGAGGGCTTTCACTTGTATGAGGAAAGCAAGTTGAGCTGGTAACTGAGGTTCGTATCCTTTATGACTAAAGGCCACAAGATTGGAATCCGTTGGGTCAATTCCACCTATTGCTGATAATAGAGCCTGCTTTTGGGAGGGGCAATTTTTTAGTACTTCAAGCGTCGACATAGCAGATGGTGATTGGGCCAGATCCTCTACTATATTATAATTCTATGCTGCTCGAGCACAAGGATTAAATCTCAATTTGTGTACTACTCCCTTTGGCAGCTTTATTGTTAGTTTAGGAATGATGTTTGGCACAACTTCAGTTGAAGTTGTTGTCAAACTACTAGGTTGATCTGCAACCTTGTTGCTCGACAGTTGTGGATTCCCGTAATCTTTATTCCTTGTCGATATCAAAGCATCATTTTGCTGATTTGAAATGGACAACATAACCACTTGGGATGGGGAAGCATTGTTGCTGGTAGCCAGATTAGTTTCTGGGTTTGGAAACAGATCAGTCAATACTGCTGAGGTTTTTGAAATCTTAAAGAACTTCTTAATCTCAGCTTTATGCATACAATCTCTCATCTAATGGTCCTCATTGCATATGAGACATGGTCGACTAGGTTTCTTTTGCCCAAAAGGGTTTTCAGAATATTTTTTAGGAGATGAATCATCCTGTTTCTTCTTTTTTTTCCCTTTCTTCTTCCCCTTGGTTTCTTTAGTTCTTTTCCTTTGTCGGTTGACATGGCATTAACCTCCGAGGCAGGAAGTTTTTCATTTGATCTTTTACTGGAAACTACAAGGGCTTTAGCAGATTGGACCTTTGCAGTTTGTGTACTTGAGGTACCAATCACGCCGTCACTGGCATGAGAGCCCCTGTTCGATTTAGGAAGAGGAGGAACGAAAAATTATAGTCTAGGAGCATTAGGAATTTTGTCATAGAGCGTGCCAAACTGAGTATAGATCAAGTCTAGATATTGTGCATGAGAAATGACTTGCTCTTCAATGACGACTCCTCCCTTAGCCACATCTTCTGTAATAGAAGGTAACAATGACTTAATGAACCATTCAGCTAGGAGCTGATCAGGAACATATGTCTTTACCATTTGACGATGATGCCACCACTCATGAATATGATCAGATATGTGAGTGGCTATTCTTTGTTTAAAAGTGGTAAGAAGCTCCATTCCTATTTCATACCTTATGGGTAACTAAAAATGGGTTAAAAAGGTGGTGGTGAGAGCTCTAAAGTTATGGAATGAAGCTCTAGATAATTCGATGTACCATTTCATTGCCAGACCAGTTAACGTTCGCTGAAAAAGGAAAAGCCTAATCGAATCATCATTGAGAGTGTTAGACGAACACCATAGAAAGGTCATCACATGATTTGATGAATCCTCACTCAGATTTCCATTGAATTTAGGAATTATGATGGAAGTTTATGAGGAATCACTGGCCACCAAGGGGCGTAAGCAATTGGATCATTTGTTAGCCGATTCAAATCTAGTAATTCCAAAGTTGCTACAAAAGGCAACTACTGATTTAGGTTTGGCGAAGCATACCCAGGATAAGATGGGATCACCTGAGCAGTGGGTCTTTTCATACCAGCATAATGTTTGATGCTGATAATTTTGATAAGGTTGATGGGCATAACCATTATAATATGATTGTTGATAACCGTTTTGAATGTACGACTGCCCATTATCTGCAAAGCTTTGTTGCTCAGGTCCTCGGTAAGCTTGCTGGAATTGTGGTTGTTGATATTGCACCAGCCATGGCTGTCAGACCATTTGCTATTGTCAAATACTGGATGTTTGACTAAGATGACGGTTGATAGTACCCATTTGAGCCTGAGTCGCTTCAGTTAAGGAGCCACTAATTGGTGGTTGTGATTGAGCAGCGGAGACAAGAGGTTGTTGTATTACGACCTAAGATACTTGAGGTTGACATACAACTGGTAGTGCTTGTACTTGTGTCACCATCAC
Organism: Pinus taeda; assembly: GCA_000404065.3. Lineage (NCBI taxonomy): Eukaryota > Viridiplantae > Streptophyta > Pinopsida > Pinales > Pinaceae > Pinus > Pinus taeda. Next base: position 82,618 of record APFE030531763.1, on the reverse strand, counting down.
AATAGCCGATGCAGTGGGAATGTTCAACACAGGTTGATTTTGTTGCATTGATTATACAACTCTTAGCTATTGAGGCAATATTGGCATCCAACCACTAAATGCAATTCCTACTTGACACGAATTTTGTTTTGAACTCTCATATGGTTTCTCTCCCAGAGGGAACAATGAAAAGGCATATTGCCCCCCATATGGTGGCAATCCAGTGTTCAAAGGGTAAAATGGTCTTTGGAGACTGGACTGCCCAAATTGATGTTGTTGTGAAGGATCAATTTGTTGAGACTCAATATAAGATATTCTAGATAAGATTCTGTGTGAACAAATAGGAAGAGACCGTGCTATCGAAACAATTCCTAGGTCGACTCCATCTAGCAGTTGAGAGCTAGTTGGGATAGATGGTATATGGCGAACATTTTCGGAGAAGTAGTAGGAAGTTCTGCTACTGTTGTATCAGATGACACAGTCCTAGATGTCGATGGTTGTTCAGACATATTGAGTCTATCCAAAAGATTTCCTAGTGATTCTATAGGAACTTGCGATGAAGGGTGATCAAAATAACTAACTTCTGTGGTAGAAGGATATAGTTGGACCCCAGTTCCAAAATGCAATGGGGTACTGAATGGAATATCCTCCACAATCTCTTCTATAGCAATCAATCCAGGTGGAAGAGTTAGACCATTAGGTCCTGCTGTATCAGATGACACAGTCCTAGATGTCGATGGTTGTTCAGACATATCGAGTCTATCCAAAATATTTCCTAGTGATTCCATAGGAACTTGCGATGAAGGGTGATCAAAATAACTAACTTCTATGGTAGAAGGATATAGGTGGACCCCAGTTCCAAAATGCAATGGGGTACTGGATGGAATATCCTCCACAATCTCTTCTATAGCAATCAATCCAGGTGGAAGAGGTAGACCATTAGGTCCATAAAATATTTTTGGTGCCAAAGAAGGTATAATCTCTACAGCGACAGATGTTGGAGGGGTGACACCTTCCAGAATCAGCCCTAGATGGAGCTGGTTCAGGAATAGAAGTGTTTATCATTACACTAGGATCAGTTCTAATGTCCTCTTATAACTACGGAACTTCTTCTATAGAAGCAAGGATTCCAAAAATATTTGGAGTAGCTAGAGTCTCTGATGATATTGAAACATAAGTTTCAAATAAACCAGGAGACTTTTACCCAATTGAACGAGATCGCTTGGCCTGGAATGGTTTCGTTTCCAAAGTCAAAGACAGTTGACTCGTTAGTCTCCACAAACATCGAGGTTTTTATTGACTTTCTTCCATGATTGCGGATTACTCAATCAACTCAGAATTAAAAGGGGAAAATGTTATTCCGATTTAAACGAATTTTATGATGCTTTGACACAAGTTGCTTATTCAATTTTTAAGAGTCGATAAAAAGCTAAAGCTGACTCCAGTCGCCTTCAATTTTTAATGAGACTAAAGTGACAAGTGCTCAGATGGACCTTTTCTTTTAAGGAGTCTGAAAAGGAATGAAAGTGACTACTCTAGAAGTCTAGACAGAGGAATTACCAAACCAATCACAAAACTGCAATATAATTCTACGTACGACAATCAATCTTCCCGAATGCTATGTTCAGTGCATTGCATCGATAGGGAAACAAACATAGCTTCCTAAGGATAAAGGATATAGCCTATTGTGGTCTCCCAATATATACTCGACAGTGCATGGGAGCACAAGTTCGTACTGGCACTTGTCGTATCAAAGAGGAGGAATCACCCAACCTACGATGAAAATGATAGTCACCAGGCTTTATGACGTCGAAATACGTCTCTAGCCTAGACTTCTAGATGTCGTGCGTTAGGTTCCAAAGTGTTTTTATGTTTATTGAGGTTTATTTTACAGTCGATCTTTCTTAAGAAGTTGGCCTTTCAAGTTTCACCACGTGATGTAGATATACAATTCCTAAATATACAACCTAAGATGATAAATAGTTGTTTACTTTCTTTTAGCAATTAAAATCCTAGCTACCAAGGAAAGAAGAGTAAGATTATTTCAACATAGAGCAGAGAGCACACACTAAATGCACTTTTCCTAAATCAATTTTTGCATGCAATCTAAACGCAAATGCACATGCATGTATTTGTTTTTCAATTTTCTTAATGTGAGAATGACAAAAAGAAAACTAAAGTATAGATCTGAATTACTTTTCTTCAGAGCGACACTTTAGCAATTTCTTTTCAAAAACAAAAGGAAGACTAAGACGACACTTTCAATTTCGAAAGGAAAAATTGTTTTCAACACTTCAAATAATTGATGACTCAAATCAAATACAATGGAAAAAGTGTAATCGACTATCTAAATGAGGAAGACTTTACGACACTCTTTTCCTTGACTAAAAGCGACAATTGTGACACTTTCAAATCAAAAAACGACAGTTCGATTAAGCTACTACTTGCAAAGGAGGACTGTAAATGATGAAAAATACATTAAAAAAAAAAAAAATCAAAATTCCTTATCAATGGAGGCTGAATAATGTAAAGGAAGAAGGTTTCAACAGTGATATACTGATCATAGACAGCAAAACTACTAAATAGAGCTGAAAATAATGAAGAAAAAACCAAAATCTGGAGGTAGAAATAGTCTCACTCAATCATCGCACCTGTCCTTAAGGGAAACAGGGACACATCTCACCTGCAGCACATGGGAGGTGTGATGCATCCAGACTCTCAATGAGAGATAGTGTCATGGTCCAAGAACAAGACTAAGCTGGGTTTTCACTCACAGTTTGCAGCTAAGTTTAGGGATTTTGGCTAAGCTTATGATAGGCAGTAAACACAAAGTATAGGGGCTAATCTGATGAGGTTATTGAGCTACCACCAGGGCTCTTAGGATGTTTGCAAGTCATATTCTCAGTTCATAAACCAACCCATAGATTGACTGAAGCAGCATTGATCTACTTTGCAGTTGCATAGCAAAAGCCGTTCGAAGGATAGCTGGGTTAACTTCAGGCTCCGTCTATATTTTATAAAGAAAACAACAAGGACAAATAAAAACCTATTCGCTCCCCAGTGGAGTCGCCATTTTGTTTCCAGGAAAACTAGTGTCCATTTAGAGTTGCTAGTCCCACTAAGATGGGTAGCTATCTTAGAAACAAACAATTTAAAGTTACTTGTGTTTTCCTTTATGAGAGATTGATGAGATAGAAGTAGAGAGTACCAACCTCAATCTTTCGCTTGGCTTCTTACTTGTTTCCTCTCTCCTTTGATAGAGCTTTCACCACTCCTTTCTCACTTGTTCCACTTCAAAAAACACCTGTAGAGTCAAAGTAGCAAAATACCATCCAAATCATAGAGATCTATAACCATAAACAATATAAGATCAAATGTACATTAACCATACACATGCATAAACAAATACAAGATTCAGAGATATACAAGCATATGGAGGAAAACTCAAATAGCTTCATTTATAGAAGTAGTAGAAGAGAGGATTACAACCCAGTTGTCTAATCCAGTGCCATCCTACCAGCATGAAAGCCCTCTTCACCTCATGAAAAGACTAGATCACCCAACAATACAATGTTTCACAGAGAAACCAACAACACTTCCTTACAAAATACAAAATTCCAACCTTTGGATCTCTAGGACGAGGGATCCATATATAGATATTCACAGGGGGGTGAGTCAGTTTCTGGGATTTTGATTAGTGTCATTTCTCTGATATATCTTGGTTCCACTTGGAGATTTCATGATCTCTTACTCATCCCTGGGCGAATTCAGAGAGGCAAGTGTCAAATGAGCAGTTTCTAGAAGATTCTCTGGGTTTCCACCTAGCAAACTGCCTTTGCCATTTGTCTGCTCTCACTCATCGCACCGTACAGAAGGGATTTTCAGTATGCATTGCACCCTCTGTGTGTAATAGGTGAGATGCATCGCACCCTCAGCATGCAGCAGTCTGTATGGTCTAGTTTTGACCAGTTATGAGCAGTTTTTCAGGGAGAACTTCTAGGAAATGATGTAATCAATTGACCTTGTTCCTTTAGGGTATGAAACAACACTTTTAGGGGTTTAGAATCCCTTGGTTTATGGACATATGTGGTTGGGGTTGAAGTGCCCAAATATATCTATAACAAGGAGGAAGAATCAAACTCTACAATAGAGGAGGAATCAGAAGATGAAGAGCCACAAACTCCGGGTGTGAGAAGATCAATTCAAGAAAGAAGGTAGCCAAAAAGGTATAGTCCATATACTTTCTGTTCAAATTTTTCTTTATCTATTATTGACGATGATCCCATAACTATGAAGGAAGCAGTAGATTCAAAGGATGGAAAACTCTAGAAAGAGTCCATGGTTGATGAAACGGAATATTTACACAAAAATGAGGCTCAGATATGCTGGAGTTGCTAGCTGGAAGGAAGCCCATTGGTAGCAAATGGGTGTTCAAGAAGAAGACAAATACAGAAATACAAAGCTTGGTTGGTAGGAAAAGGTTATTCCCAGGTGCTGGGAATTGATTTTGGTGTTATTTTTTCTCTTGTTGCCAAATTAACTTCTATTAGATTACTTTTATCTATTGCTACTGCTTTTGATTTTGAGGTAAAACATATGGATGTGAAGACAACATTTCTTCACGGTGATCTGGAAGAGGAAATATACATGAAGCAACTTGAAGCCTTTGCAGTGAAGAGTAAGAAAGAACTGGTATGCAAGTTAAAGAAGTCTTTGTATGGGTTAAAACAGTCACCTACACTAATGGACCTTTCGGCATTATCCCGTAGAGCACGGATTGAAGTCTCTGATCCAGATGGATGTTGGTGGCCACCCACCTATCCCATTTGGACCCCCAAAATTGTCTCTTTTAGCATTTTCAGTTTCCTTAATTGTAGCACAACTTACTATTTTTAGCAGTTTTTCGGGTCCTGAACTTCTGGAGCCGTTTTGAGGCCCCAAACGACGTTTTTTGGGGAATCCAGGAGCAACGTGGGTCCATGCACTGGACCGATGTTGCCCATTCCAATAATGGTAGTTCTCGGATAGATCTTTCTAACGAGCTATCATACACGTCAAACGAAGATCGTATGCCAAAGTTACGACCC
>APFE030531763.1:67535-77542 GCA_000404065.3 Pinus taeda | reverse complement strand
TTAAAGATCAACTCCTCCTTATCTCCCTCCCAGGAGAAGGAGCTGTGTAGCTTATTGAACAGCCATTTGGATGCTTTCAGTTGAAGCTATAAGGAGATGAAAGGAGTCCACCTGTCAGTCTGTACCCATCACATCTACATTAAAGAGGATTGTAAACCAGTTAGGCAGCCTCAGAGGAGAACGAATCCAGCCCTTAAAGACATCATCAAAGAAGAATTGCAAAAATTGTTGGATGCAGGATTCATCTACCCTATCTCTGACAGTGAGTGGGTCTCACCTCTAGTGCTTGTGCCCAAGAAAAACAGAAAGTGGAGAACCTGTGTAGATTACTGAGAACTTAACAAAGCCACCAAGAAGGACCATTTCCCTTTACCTTTCATAGATGAAGTGTTGGATGGACTAGCAGGGAAGAAGTTCTTTTCTTTCCTAGATGGGTTTAGCGGGTATAACTAGATTCAAATTATCCTGGAGGACCAAGATAAAACCACCTTCACTTGTTCATGGGATACCTTTGCCTACCGGGTCCTTCCCTTCGGGTTGTGCAATGCTCCTGCCACTTTCCAAAGTGCAGTATTGAGCATATTTGCTGAACTAGTTCATGATTCGGTGGAAATCTATATGGATGACTTTACTCCTTATGGGTCCAACTTCCAAGAAGCATTGACTAACCTGGGAAAAGTTTTAGCCAAGTGTATTGAGATGAACCGGTCCCCCAGTCTCGAAAAATGTGAATTCCATGACTGAAGGGACTATGCTAGGTCATACCATTTCTCAGCAAGGATTACAGGTGGATCCTAACAAGATCGCTATCATCCAAAAGGTTCCACCTCGTCAAAAGGTCAGAGATGTTCGGAGTTTTCTAGGCTTGGCTGGGTATTATAAAAGATTCATTAACGATTTTAGTAGGCTAGCTTCACCATTGTTTAGTCTCTTAGGGAAATATGTTGAGTTTAAATGGACTGATGACTGCCAAGGGGCTCTAGATTAGTTGAAAGATAAGTTGGTGTCCGCCCTGATCTTGAGAGTTCCAAACTGGGCCCTACCATTCCACATCCACACTGATGCCTCGTACAAAGCCATAGGGGCAGCCTTAGGAGAAGTTAAGGGGAAAATTCCATATGCCATATACTTTGTTAGCAAAAACCTGTCCAAGGAAGAGATGAACTATACTATAACCAAGAAGGAGTTCCTGGCCGTAGTCCATTCCCTAAACAAGTTCAGACACTACATCATTGGTTATCAAACATTTGTACACATGGATCATGCTGCAATTAGATATTTAATGAATAAGCCTGATGTGAATGCTCGTATCATTAGATGGTTACTTTTGTTGCAACAATTTGATTTGACTATCGTTGACAAGCCAAGTAAGGAAAATGTTGTTGTTGGCTTCCTATCTAGATTGGATTTTCCTGCAAGTGAAGAAGGGACAGTGGATGACCAGATGCCGGATGAACACTTGTTTGCTATCTCAGTACTCTCTCCATGGTTTGCTAATATAGAAAATTACTTGGTCTCAGCATAGTTCCCTCTGCATCTATCCTCAAAGGAAAAGAGTAGAATCATGAGGAAGAGTGCACCATTCACTTGGATCGAGGGCAACTTGTTTAAACTTGGCCCAGATCAGATCTTGAGGCGTTGTGTTAGGGAAGAGGAAGTCTTTGACATCCTCCTAACCTATCACGATAGACACTGTGGAGGCCACTTTGCAGCGAAAAGGACTGCCTTCAAAATTCTACAGGCAGGCTTCTATTGGCCTACTCTTCATCAAGATGTTATAAGATACATCCGCCAGTGTGACCGATGTCAGAGGATGGGGAAACCGACTCCAAGGGATGAAATGCCCCTCCAACCTCAAGTGACCTTCGAGCCATTTGAGAAGTGGGGCATGTATTTCATGGGTCCTATGAATCCTCCTTCAAAGTAGAGGTATTACATCATTGTGTGCACCAACTACCTGACAAAGTGGGCAGGAACAAAGGCAATCAAGGCAGCGACAGAAGAGAAAGTAGCTGAGTTTTTAAGGGAAAATATCTTCCACAAGTTTGGCTACCCAAGAGAGTTAGTCACCGATCAAGGAAGCCAGTTCACCTCTAACATGATTGAAGACCTGCTTTCTCATCACAAGATCAAGCACAGAACTTCCACCCCATATCATCTACAAGGAAATGGGTAGGTGGAAGTCACTAATAGACCATTGGAAGAGATTTTGACTAAGGCGTTGAGCAGTAGCAGAAAGGATTGGGCAAATCGCCTTTCTGAGGCCACCTGGGCCTACAATACCACCTGGAAAACTACAACAGGATTCACACCTTATGAGCTGGTCTACGAGAAGAAAGCTTTGCTGTCGATAGAGTTCAAATACAACACATTGAGGGCGGCAGCTCAGCTGGAATTAGATCTTAGCCATGCTCAACGTGAAAGATTACTGTAGTTGAATGGATTAGATGAACAGAGAATGCAGGCCCTCCTCCACTCAGAAGTAGTTCAACTACAGAGGAAGATATGGCATGACCGACACTTCAATGAAAAGCAATTCTAGCCAGGAGATTGGGCGCTGCTGTATGACTCAAGGTACAAGGATTTCAAAGGGAAGCTGAGGACAAGATGGCTAGGACCATATGCAGTGGAGAAATGTAATGACAATGGTTTAGTCCTTATCAAGACCATTGATGAAGAAGCCATCCACGTGCTTGTCAATGGGCATCGATTGAAAATCTATAAGAAAACCTCTTTCGAGGCGGGATTTCATCGAAACTTTGGAAAAATCAATGCTGGTAGTTGAGCAGAGCTCTGCCCCTATTCCACCCACACTTTGATCATCAAAAAAAAAAAATAACAGAAATAAAAATATCCTTGGATGAAAACCTTTCTAAGGCGCCCAGGGCAGTCAGTGAGGGCGAAAACCTCATGGAGGCGCCCCAGCTGTCTCTAGAGAAATAAAAAAAAATGTGGAATAAAAAGATCCTTGGGTGAAAACCTCTTTGAGGCACCTAGGGCAGATAGCAAGGGAGAAAACCTCATTGAGGCGCCCTAGCTGTCTCATCAAAAAAAAAAAAGAGAAAAAAGAGAAAGAAAAAAACAAGAAAAAAAGAAAAAAGAAAACATGACTAATCTCTATGAAGTAATTGCAGGTTGCGGGGAATACATTACAAGAAAAGAGGGGCACGCAAAACGAGGACATGGGTCCGTACCAGGCTCCAGGACATCCCTTCAGACACCCCCTCCATGGCCACTCACCTCTCCGAGGATTTGGTCACATTCGGGTCAAGATTGGGCCTTCTATAGGAAGTTCTAGGCTTTATACAGGAAGTTCCAGGCTTTTTCTACAGGAAGTTCCAGGCTTTTCTACAGGAAGTCCTGAATTTCTACAGGAAACATCCTATAGAACCTTCGGACGAGCCAAATTCAAGTTTGAAAGGGAATCTGATGGTTAGGATCAGTTTGTTAGGCATGCAGCCACCCCTCTATTCAATCTGACACCATGTGGCACCCTGTTCCATCTCTTGGCACCTCTATCACCCACCTGGTCATGTGTTCCTGCATAGTCATTTCAAAACCTTGTTTTCCTCAGGTTGATAGCAAAGAAAAAAAGAAAAATTTCAAGTGAAAAAAAATCATACAGTAAAGGCTTGCACACTCTACCTATTCAAAGCTCCATCTAGATTCTTCATCAGTGAATGTAGCCCTGCTAACATAACCTGCATCCGAGGAGGAGAAGCAACTACAAGACATCCTACATGAATCCTGTAGTAGCTGAACCATCTGGCACACATACTCTGGAGTCAGTGGCAGCTGAAATCCACACAGGGAACATGAAAAAAAGGCTCATCTTGAACGTGAACACCTCCTCGACAGCTGAGATCAGATAGAACCTGTGCATGGAGTGTTTATCATTTAAAGATCGGGTTCCAAAGCCATGCATGTAGCTTCAACAAATGGAAGAATGAGTGCTAGCACTCGTGCACGAGGCAACAACAAGCGAGGTAGTGATTCCAAGGTCCAAAATCTGCATAGTGCATCCATGGCCACGCAGGTAAGTGTCTAACCTCGTTCGTCAATTGCATGAACTATACTTCGAAAAAATTGCATGTCTGTGAAAATGGGTGGATTGAACGAATTCGGTGGCCAGTCAACTAGCCACCCTCAGCCAGTTACACTGCTTCGGGGGATCTGAACGAGCTCAGTGATGTTTAGACTCGCCAACAAGCCATGTAGCCGACACGTGTGGAGTGTTCAGTCGGTGAAAATCGGTGGACTGATAGTGGTGGCAGCGGTTAATGGCAGAGGGGAGGTAATGGCGGACAAGGACACGCAGGAGAATGATGACCATGATGATGGATAACGGTTCAGTTTGGCCACCTCACCCCCTCACCATGACTTGTGCCGCAATTCAAAATGCTTGGCTGAAAGGCTCGCACATCCGCTGTTCACTCGCATTTGCAATGTCCTAGCCGAAGTACTCGTCCTCTGCTTCCACAATCCATTAACCCGAGCTTTCCGGCTAGTTTTGAATTTCTCCTGCATCTTGAGCTTGTTAAGAAGCACAGTTACATCCTACAGAAGCCGGCAAGCATCCTACAGGAATAAGTTCTATAGGAAGTACGGCACAGCCTACTGGAACAGAGAAACTTGAGCTTTCCTTCGACAATTTTAGAGTTTGGAAAGAGGTAGGCTCGAAAAACACTTTCCCTGCATAGTATATTTCGAAAGGTGGTTGATATCCCTGAAACCTAAATCAAAGACTCTGGCCACTGTGAATTTCAAAGGGTTGACCTTAAAGCTTACCCCTAAACTCATTAGTCGAGTCACTGACCTGCCATTGGGGATACCTTGGAGCAAAGAAGAGAGAGAATTAGGCCAAAAAGCCAAGAAAGAGTTCTTCCTACCAGAGGAACAATTTGTAGAAGATAAGAATAGGGTAAGGAGGGCCAGTTTACATCCTCTGTGGAGTGAAGCCAGTCTCCTAATTATGAAATACATTACCTGTGAGGGGCAGTTCAGTATTGTTTACGACTATCATTTCCTGTTGCTAAAAGAACTAAGACATGGGTTGGATTTACCCCTAGAGCAGAGGTTAAGCATCCCCTATTTACTCTTGCAATCATTGATTGAATGTGTCACAAAATTGAAGGAGGGGACCCCAGATCAGTTATCCCATCATGGGCTCATCAAGCTTTTGGTAGAGGATGGCCTCCATACCTACACTGTCCCCCTCTCCTGGGAAATTTTCCACAATATGTCCAAAGATGATGATATAAGAATTCTGGCCGAGGAGCTTACCTCATCCAGAAGTGAAGAAGGGAAACACCTTGAAGCCAGAGAGAAATCCAGTGGCAAAGAAACACAGGCCAAACCACCACAGAAAGAGAAGAAGGAGAAACATGGAAAAGGCCAAGTTACTGAACCTAAAATTGTGGGAGGACCAATGGCACAAACACCCAGGGAGAAACGACTGCAAAGTAGAGCAGAACTGACTGGAAAATCCCAAATAAAGGAGATCACAACCAAGGCAACCAAACAAGAGCTAAAAGGAAAGACACATACAGCCAAATAGGCCAAAACAATTTATACAAGAACTCCCAAAACAGTTTCTACAGGAAGTCCGAAAACAGTTTCTACAGGAAGCTTGAAAATAATCGACACAGGACTTTCTACAAGAAGTGGAAAGCAAAGCAGGATTTCATGACCGTGAAGAAGATATTACTTCAAAGGCCCGGGATGTGATGGAGGCGGTGAAGGTCATGAAGGATGATGAGTTGGATTAGTTTCTCGAGGACGAGCAACCCATTTAGCAGGGGGGTGATGATGAGCCCCGGAATTGGGTAACTTATTGGGATCATTTTGCCTAATTTTTCTTGATCAATCCACCATTTTTCATAGTGTATGCATGTTTTTTGAGTATGTTTATGTTAATTGAATGAATGAGCTTGGTCACTTTACCAAGAAGGCTAATACGTGGTTATTTTAGGTTTTTGGAAAAATTTTGGAACAAAGCCAAGCAATTATGAGCTAGATGATAGCCAAGTATGAAGGAACAAGGGTGAGGATTTGTAGGGAGGATGTCTCTTGCATTAAATGTCCCTTCCTCGAAATATCCACCCTCAACTTGGAGCTCAGCAGGCCACCAAAACGAATCCTAAAGGCAGCCGAGCAGCTAGGTGAAAAGTGACTGTTTACTGGCAGTTGGAGCAGACAAGCCCCTTGAGTTAAGGAGGATTGCTAAGGCCCTTCGTAGGAATAAATAGGAAGGCTTTCATCCTTCATAGTTTACTTTTCGGAATGTTGTTATTTTGCACTAGGGTGCTGCTATTTTCTCAGCTCATTTTCATAGCTGTTGTTGTATAAATTTCTTATGAGCATGGCTATTTTTGAGTAATGGAAAGCAACTTTGTTTAGCACCAGTTTTGAGTTTCTTTAGGAGCCTGCAGCTCTTGGGGTTGGGCCCAACCCAAGTGCCAAGGCTTCCTTCATGTACTGTTATTTTTTTTTATGTCTTTTCAAATTAATTTATGTTAAGTAGATCAACATCTTGCTGGTTATATAGGTCATACTTGATGATTAGATAGGCTTTTTATGTTCAGATTTAGTTGATAGATTAGTAACAAGGGATATCTCCAGGAAAAGGCCCTCAAGCACCTTTGATCTCACCTCTCCCTCAGTGGGATCGTGAGCTGGGACAAAGGTGACATTGCTACCAACAAAAACACTATCTTTGCTTCACCATGCAAATAGTAGTGTTGGATTCTTAGTTGCCGAACTTGATATTAGTTTTGATTGCAGGCTTAGGGTTATGATTTCCTAGTTGCATAGTTATTTCATCTGATTCCATTGCAATTAAACTTCTATTCCATTTCTCTACTGTTATCTAGGTCAGAATAGACTAACGTAACTAGGTCTTTGATTTTCCAAGTGTTTGGTTGTCCAGTTTGAAAAACAACTTGCAGAGCACCTATTATCCATCTTTATCTGCCCATACTCCCTCAACTCCACCTGCTCCATCCTCCACTTAGAACCCTTACCTTACATTTGCCTCATTCACTTTCTTTGCCATGATTCTCATCTTTTTGTGCAACATCGTTCATCCCTCCTTGAACAAATCTAACCATCCGTGCCACTCCTCAAATCCATCCACCAAGTCTTGAACCTCCTCATACCCCTATCTCACCTCCATACTCATTCCTCCACCTTTTTCCTTCCATCAATTCTCCAAAATCCCATTTCTGAACATCCTGTAGAAAATTACAGACATCCTGTAGAAATTCCAGAACATCCTATAGAACCCTTGCAGACTTCCTGTAGAAGCTCACGAAAGAAGTTTCTTGAAAGCCAAACTCTGTGAAAATCTTAGGAAGGGTGCTAGGGACCCCTTAGGCCCTCTTTGAACCTTCCCAACCTCCTGCAAGTATTTTCTTTCACCGATCCACCTCTGCATAATCAAAAACAGTGAAAGCACATGCATGATAAATCTGACAACTTAATCAAAAATACAAAAAGATGTTTTCTTGAGATAGAAGTAGTTTAGACACATGTATTTTACCTCCCTAGAAGTAATGGCATCTCTTTTAGTAGCTTGCATCCTCTTTTTCGCATCAGTCGGGCTAGCTGGTAAAATTACGGTTTGCTAGGGTTTGCATTTCCTTTCAGCATTTCAGTTTATTTCTACAAGTAGAATAGCTTCCCTTGAGTTAGCTTTCATCCATCAGTTAAAAAGCTTCTTCTTAGAGCTCATAGAAGTTGGCTTAAGCCCCTAACGGACTTGTGCCAGCTGACCAAGTGACAGCTGCGGCAAGAGCTAGTACTTGTGCATACAGCACCGTTGCTCCAAGTTTGTTACGAACTACCGGGTTGATATAAAGTAAAGAACGAAGTCCCAGGAGTTGCAGCATTATTACTTCAATACTGGAGCCCACCAGTTTCTACATTAAATAAGATCAAGGGCTACATCAATATTCCAAGAACTATGCTTTTATCGTAAGAGGAATTCTATTTGGAAGGCATCAATTTTGGAAGATATTGGTGGAAGAATCCTAGGGAACATCCTTCAAGGAAAATCTCCTCAAAGATCTTGAAGGCATCAAGAAGGTTGGAGACATCATCAAAATAATCTTGGTCATCAAGTAAGTATTATGTTATTGCATCATGGTTGAATATTCAATTCATGAGAGTTCTTTCCACAAAGAGAACAATAAGCTCATTAGGGCATCAAACTATCTAGCATGGAAGAAAACAATTGACTTGATACTTAGAACAAGAAGTGATGGAATATCTCACAGGGAAAATTATTGAACTTAGAAAAGAAAGGACATAAGGACTATCCAAGTAAAATAAATGGGAAATAAAGGCACAAAGGATCATAATCAAATCAATCAAGGATTCTCTTGTTCCATTTGTTGCAAAATTGAAGACTTCCAAGGCAATGTATGAAAATCTAATGAATTTGTACTTTATAAGTATAACAGGTCAAAATATGTCTTTGTGGAATAAGCTTTATATAATGAATAAATCAAAGGATGAGGATATGGAATCTTTTCTCATGAGAGTCTCTCAACTAAGAGATCATTTCCAGGCTCTAGGGGAACCACTTACTGATTCAGAAGTGACCATATGTGTTCTAAATTAATTGCCACTAGAATGGGGCAACTTTGCAACAAGTATCTACTCCAAGAAGGATTCAACTCCCTTTGATGATTTGTGGTCCCAATGCATACTGGAAGAATCAAGGATCAAGGTCAAGGATGATATTGGATCAGATGAGAAATCTCAATCCTTTATAGCCCGAGTGAAGAATATGAAGAAGGGAAAGTTAGGTAAGTCCAAGAAGAAAGACATATCCAAGGTTCAATGCTTCAAGTCCAATGAATTTGGACACTATAAGAGGGACTGTCCAAATCAACAAAACAATAAGATAAAGGAAAGGAGTGAATCTCATGTAGTGAGAGCAATGGGAGAACCTAATAATAAGACAAAGAAGGAAGAAGTGAAGGATCTTTACTACTAAATAAGGTTCACTAACTTCTAGGTTCTTTATAAGTATTAATTATTCTTTTAGATTATATGTTTTGCATAAGTATCATAGGATAGATGTATATGATAGTAGCATGCTTGGAATTTACATGATTAAGTTACTTTATATAGATCATCTAGATAAATGGATAGATAAACCATTTTTCATATTGTTCATCCAAATATTCTCTAACATTATGTTAAAATTTTTCATCTTGCTTAGTTGGATCATCATGGTTCAAGAAGGGCCATCATTTTGGAAGTTCCTTGGGAAAAGCATCATTCCAAGGTTAGTAGACATTACATGTAATGTGGAATCAATACTTTTAAAGGGGTGAAGGAATTCAATGGGTCAAGTTGCAGGCTCACTTTAGTTGAAAGCATAGGAATGCATGCTGGATGTAAAACTTTGGATAAGATTGATATGTATAGAATCTCATGAAAATAAATTTGATCGCAGAATATGCTTAGGTATATGGATATGTGATGCTTGAAAAGAATAGAATTTGACTTAAGAGTGTATAAAATATTAGGACTTTCTCTAGAATATGTATGATAATAATTAACATCCAATATAATCTTTGGAAGAAAAAAATGTAACCTGGTAATAAAGTTCAATCCTTGGGAACTTTGATGCATGAAGGAAGTTGCTAGAGGAGATGGTCAACAAGAATGTTGATGGTTCTATAAGGTCACCATGGTGAGGTAAGTCTATTTCATTTATGGATTGGTTATTTGGTTAACATATTATTTTTTTACCTGGAAAGGATGTTGCAGGAATACATGAAGGTAGTTGAGGAAATTTCAACTATGTGAGTGTGTTAGGATATTCCGACACATAGGAAATAGTTAAGTTCAACTTGGTCTAGTATAGAGTTAGGTAAAGTGTGTTTCTTTACCGTTGTACATTTTGTAACTTACAATCCGACGGTCACGATATGTAGTGATCCGACGGTTCATTCTCTCCTCGGTATTACCGACACTTGATCCGTGGCTTGCAC
>APFE030531763.1:38145-54633 GCA_000404065.3 Pinus taeda | reverse complement strand
GGGAACTTGAAATGAAACTCCTTCTAGGAACTGTTTCAATTGCCTTCATGGCTACTTTGGAACTTTCTCCATAAGATTGTCCATAGCCAAGACCCAAATTCTTAGGCCTTACCTCAACCATTGTTGGCTCAACTATACCTTGTGCATGTTTGCCCAATCCTTTTCCTTCATATCCCATTTTGGAAATCAACTTGGACCCTATGCCTTTGGTATGTTTCTCAAAAGAACCAACATAAACATTCTTATAAGAATTTGAAGACAAACTAGAATTGTTTACCTCTTCTTCAAGCTGATACTTGGCTAAGGCTTCTTTGGCAACAAGGAGTTGTGTCTCCAACTCATGCATCCTTTCCAGATTCATGTTCACAATATGAAGTTAGCCTTCCATTTATTGCAATTGGTCAGAAAGCAACTGCTTCTCTTCCCTTGTGGAATTCAACTGCTCTTGAAGTCTAGAGCTCTTTCTTTCATCCTCATACATTTCTCTCACCATATTCATCATGATGAAAATTTCTTGCTTCAAGCCTTCATCAAAGAACCTTGTGAAGGAGGATGATTTTGAGAACTCACTTATGGAAGTTGTCATTATAAAAATGAACAAAAGAGCTTCAGCAAAATTCAGAATCTATTAACAAATTCCTGAATCAAATGATTGCAGAGTCAAACTCTTATTCAAACAACTTGTTTTGCATCAAAATTCTTGTGCTTCACAGATTGTCTTGAGGTCCTTGGGGTAAGGAAAATATATTCAATTCCCTTTTGTCTTCTTTAAGACTTAGCTATTCAGTAGCTATCCCCAAACTTCAGCAAACTCAAACAACAAACAGTTTGCACAATAATAAAGCAGTCAATCTCCAACACTACTTAAGACACCTTTCAAGCTACTGATGTCAGTCAAGAAAACCTAGTGCTCTGATATCATCTTGATCTGAAAATGGAATGTACTTGTTTAAGGGTGCAAGGTATCCATTTTCTATAATTTCAAATATGAGCTATACACTCCAAGTGATCTCTGAAAATGTGAAACTTCTTATTTCTTATACAGAGATAGACCGTAGGGGCATTCACTGGACATGTCACCTCTAAAAAGAGGATGAGTTCCAAAGGATACCTGGCCCTCTACAGGCTTTGCCTAAATAAATAACGAAGTAAACACTTAGAAGTCTTTGACATACACATACTTGAAGTTTGATGTCTTGCGGAATAAAACAAATAACTTTCTACAGCTGAATAGGTGATTATGTGTGTATGCAAGTTATATATTTTTTGTTTAACACTTTATATCAGTTTTGTTTAGCATATCATCTTTAGCAAATAAAGACATCAAAATGATAAAGCAGTTCACCCCTTCTGGGCTACATCTGCTGGACCAAGCCTCTCAAACTAGGCTTGTCCTCTTGTATTAAAAATGCTACAAAGGCTAATACAAGAATATGAGTGTCTTGAAAGACATATATGACTGTAAATACAGATTTAGAAGATAGGAATTAGCTAAACATGCTCTTCCCCAGTACTAAACAGTGAAATTGTACCTTATACAGTACTTTTCCCAATTGGCCCTGATGGCTCTTTCAACTTGCATGGAGAATTTCGAGGTGAAGATGACCTCAATTGGTTCTGAAACCTCTTCCATTAGACTTAGAAGGTCGAAAATAGCAAACATAGGCTTTTGAATCACCAAAAATGGATGAACATAGCCCCCAAACAGCTCAAGCACTAAAATGGCCCTAGTGGCCTTGAAAGCTTCCCTGAAGCTAAACAATGAGAAGAATGCCTCAATAGGAAAAACGAGTTGTAGAAATGGATTCATAATACTCAAAACCTTAAAAAATGACCTTTGTTCCACATTCACTGGCTGAACAATTCCCAATGCAATTCCCAAACTGATTCGGCCCTAGTGGCTCCTGGAACTTCCATGAAGCAAAAACACTTTCAAACAACCTCAAATGGTTGTGAAACCTATGCCAATGGCTTCAGAAGGTTGAAGAGACCCAAAATAAAAAACAAATTCATCCAAAAAGGACTTTCCTAGCCAAAGTGATGGAAAATTAAAGTTTCTCCAGTCTGCCCCTAGAAAAACTCCAGTTAAAACTGGCTAACTGCCAGATAACCCCACTAAATTTGGCAATTCCGCCATTTTTGGAGCGCTCCGCCATATCCTCCGCCAAATCTTGACCTGACCGACGGATTTAACTGTTTGGTGTTAAATCACATGTGAACGCATCTATAACACTGGCAATCTTTCTCGGATTGCGTGCCCAAATCTGTGGTTGACGAGCAGTCTAACCGTTGTTTAACCCGAACTTTGGGGACATGTGACCAGCACGTATTATAACTGTTGAACATCCGCCGATAGTTATGGGTTATGCCCCTGGTTCTTGGGCGACGGTCATATAATATGGGCGATGGCCCTTAGGGGTTGGTCCCCTTCGTTGCCTGCCCAAATAAACTTTAACGTTCAAATGAAGTTGCTGAGGCCAGCATAACATGTCCCACCTACGTAGCGCAGTGGTAAGACTTAGGCCTGGTCCGCGAGAGGTCGTGTGTTCAATTCCATTCTCCGCCAAAAATTTTAACAATCCACCAACATAATGCTGATGTCACCCTAGGCCACGTGGCAGTCTATGGGCCTGCCTGCCATTGGTTGCCCAAAACGGCATATTCCAAAGAATATTCTGCGAAATATTCTTTTTTAATTTTTTTGAAAAAAATTTCAAAATTCAATGTTATTGGGCATTTCTTCTTTTTAGCATAACTTCCTCATATGGAGCTCATTTTTCGAACCGTTCATAGTGCCAAAATCAAGAAGACGAGCTTTATCCGATCGTTCAGGTTTAAACTAGTTCTAAGCACTTTCAAAATTAAGCATTTTCGACACTTGGTCTTGAGCTCCTGATAAATGTTATATGAAAAAACCCTAGATATTTAGGTTTTATGAACAAAACCCTTGTAATAACTAAAGTGAGATCTTAGGAATGAAACCCTAAGTGTATATTCGACTGTATAATTGAAACCCTAGTCTGTTGAAAATTGTTGTATATCAAACTTCGATGTATTGATCGATGAGAAATTCTAGTGCATGAAATCCTAGATATGTATATGCGAGTATGCTAAGTTAATTGTTAATACTCATGTTTTAGTTTGTGAATTCTAGGGTTTATAACAAAACCCTAGTAGAGATTGATATTCTAGGGCATGATGATATTGATGTTATTTAGCTTTGATCTAGAGTTTGCAACAAACCCTAGTAGATTAAAACATGTAATTCTAAAAGCTATTGTTGAAACCTTAGATGTATCACTGTTATTTGATTGAATTGTTCATATTTAAGGCTTTGTGTCTCGAAGGTGGAGGCTCAGGTTTATAACAAAACCCTAGCAAGAAGTTAAATTCTAGTATGTAAAAAGGCATGACCTTTGCTAAATATGAACCTAACTAGGTTTAGGTATATGATGTCTAAGGTTTGAATGTTTTGATGCTTCCATAGTAATGAAATGATTTTGATATAGTTAAATTCATGCTTCAATTTGTATTTCAATTGTACTTTTTGTTAAAGTTTCATAGGTACATAATCTTTAAGATGTTCAAAATGGTGAGCATGATGAAGGAATCCATAATAATGATGTTGATCAAGATGACCTTGATGCCATGAGAAATAAATGAAGCCTTCAAAATGTGAAGTTCCTCTGATGTTATGAAGTTGTTAATCTCCCTAAGTTGAGAGAGAGCTTGGATAAAATAAAAGGCTATATCTCCCCAATTGCGAGGGAGGGCATATTATGATAGTCATAGTGAATACCTTGAAGAAAGAATGAAATTTAAGATTGAATGAAAGTAATACAGATGGATCAACAAAATACTTAAAGAGTATTGAAACTAGTTGGTCCCACTGAAGAAATTAAGGAAAAAGAAAACTTCTGACAAGTTATATCTGGATAACTTAATGACAATATAAGTAGCATCAGGATGATTGAGAACCCCGAAGGTTTGTCTTTACTTGTATATATATTTGAAAGTTTATCACTGATTAGGGTTGTGATTGTGTAGGATCTTTCTATAAATAAATTGAACATTTGCAGCAAGCTTGGATTGATGGATATATATTTGGTAAGGAGAGGTGAAGCATCTTGTGGAAACAAGATGCTTGGGAGGACATATGGTCAGCCTATGTGTTGATGTCTAGATCCAAAGTAAGGAGGGCGACGTTGGTAATGGAGCTCTGACCTTGGATACACACATATATCCCTCGGTTAGTGATAGAGCTTAAAAGCTTGATGGTACCTAGAGCGGCTAAAGCTTGAGTTCACCTTAGTCCCACTAAATAGAGTACCCCATGTAGGTATCTAATCTGTAGCATTGCATGTGCTAGAACTCTTCATAGTTCATGTCATTTTGATATCTTCCATGTACCTTTATATAAATGTAAATATGAATACTTCCCTAGTTAAGAGGGAGTGTTGAAGAATGTAACTAGTGTCAATATTCATAACTGTATTTAAGTCATGATGTAATGTATTTGTAAAAAGAAAGAAAAGGGAATTTTATTATTAAAGAAATTCACTTATTAAAGAATGGGTTTCATGCTTGGGTCAATGGTGTATAGGTCAAATCCTCCATTGTAGGTTTCTACAGTTTATGTCAAGTGTCCTTGTCCATGCCATAATGTAATAAACTCTTCTTGGGCGTTGTGAATCAAGAAACAAATTTATATTGATGTAAATTAGGTCTGCTAAGCCTCCTCCACCAAGTTGGCCTCAAACTAAACAAGTTAGCCTAATTTAGGGGTAGAATATGCTATATAAAGGTATCATCTCAACCTCATTTGGAGCACTCACTCAATAAGTTCGATCTATAATTTTTGGGACAAGAAAAAGTGTGAAATTATATGAACAAGGAGGAAAGGGCTAGCGAAAAGGACTTTGGCAAGAACAAGAAGTCGAAATTCTCTCTTTCTCTCACACAAGTGAATTTTTTGAGTTTTTGGAAGGTCCAAAACTACAATCCTGAAGCACAACCAAAATTTTGAAGTTGGGATCGAAGTTCTGAACTTGGGAGGTCAAAATTCTGAGTTGAAGTTGCATTTGAGAAGCTGACACTTGGTAACTTTGGGAGAGATCATCTATTGGAATGAAGGGCTGAATTGATGGAGGGGGAAGGTCTTTTGGTCTATGGTCTTGGTCTATCTCAACTTGAATTTGCTAGTGGAAGAGTTTGATTGGGTTTTCCCTTATAGAGGGGTTTTAACCATGGCTAAGTACCTACATTTGGTGCCATTGATATTCGTATTTTGTTTTGATGATTGCTTGATAAAACAAAGATAAAACAAAGAACATAAGAAAGTTAATAAGAACACAAAGATATCACAAGTAATTATAAACATAAGAAAATCTTTCTGCCTTTCCAATTTTCTAACACAGGGATCTATTCTCATGATTAATGGAGAATAGGGATGTCCTCTCTGGTTGAGAGGGAGTGATGATAAACATCACATGTGCATTATCCTCTTCGGGTGATGAAGATAGAATGACAAAGGATTGGATAAGCATCCATGGTTTCCTTGAGGATATAACATCTAGGAAAGGAAAGGTACCGACACTCTTTGATGATGGGATAGGAATCCAACAGAAGAGTTGTCGAAGAGGGCCAATATTTTTTGAGGACTCAAGTATGGAGATACAAGATAAGAATAGTTCTAAAAGTACATACCTTGTGCACATCCTGATGGTGTATGTATCTTGTAGAGCTAGTACGGTATCACACATAAATCCTCCTAGCATGATGCTCCTAAATAAAGTAGATATTGTCTAGTTACGCCTCAGGGACAATGTTGGTCATAATTATGATGCTTACAATATGGATTATCAATTTGACTCTTATTGTGAACTCTTTAGTCTAATATATGATGTTGTACTAGGTGTACAATTATGAATACCTCCCTAGTTAAGAGGGAGTGTTGAGAAATGTAACTAGTTTCAGTCTTCATAATTGTTGTACTCATTTTGATATGTATCCTATGTAACAAAAAAGAAAAATGAAAAAATATATTATTATTATTATTAAATCATGGGTTTCATGCTCATTATTTATGGTCTTTTAGCTAAAATCATGTTATTTTTTATTCTAGGATTTGTTATGTCTTAGGATTTATTGTCATGATTCAAAGGAGTCAACATCATGGTTATAAGACCCTTTTGGGAAATTTGTAATTGTAAAAATAATTATTTTTTAGTTTAGAAAGTCTTGGAATCTCCAATAGTACAAGTCATCCCTTGGAACATCAAGTTGGCCTAAAGGAGGGAATTCAATCACTTGAGAAGGCTATATAAAGGAGTATTTCGACCTCATTTCTCACTCACTCACTCACAAGTTTGAATTATCAAGAAAGAGTTTGATTTGTAGTCGGGAAGTTGGAAAAAAAAGAGCGACGATTAAGGAGAAGGAAGAAGGATGAAATTTCTTGGTTTTTGGGCTCTTTATCTCTCACACATGCGAAATTATAGGGTTTCTAGGCTGCAGAAAGAGCTCGAAGTTGCATGTCCGAGTTGTAGAAGGATGAAGTGCAGAAACTTGTAGCTGGAAGGAAGGAAACTTTGTCTAGACCTCATTGACCTTAGGAAGAGCTACCTTTCTCTCGAAAGGCCTCAAGAGGAATTTTTTCTTAGGTTTTCTTGGAAGTTGCAAGACCAAAATTGCAAAATCGAAGTTGCACATCGAGTAATAGTATTGTAGCTTGCAGGTCGAAGTTGTAGTATGTAACAATCTGGTGTAGAATCAAGGAAGAACTTAAGGAATGGTTGAATTGGTACTAGGATAAGGAATTGGTCTATGGATTGGGTCTTTGTATCTCATTTAAAGAATATTCTAAGAAGGGAAGAGTTTTTGGGTTTCCCCTTGGAGGGGTTTTTTCTTGGCTGAGAGCCTATATCTATTTCCTTTATTGTTGTTGTTGTTCTTGATATTGTTTGATGAAGATATCTAACTAAAGAACAAAAGAATATAACATAGATTCATAAGTAAATATCAAGGTTAAAGAAAATAGGAGTAATAAGTTTCCATCTTACATTTTCTAACAATTTTCCTTCTCTGTGTTCTTCTATTCTTTGTTACATTCTTTAAATTATCTACTAAGTGATTCTTCAACTTTTTCGGCTTCTTCCAACTGTACTTTAAGGTTGATGATGATATCCTTTGATTCTTCATTCTTCCTATTGAGGCTTTTGGAATTTTCTTTTGTTATTTTCAGTTCTTTTTCCAAGTACTTGATGTTTTCTTTTTCAATGGTAAACTCCTTTATAACTCAAACAATTTCATTTTGAAATTCGATTTTATTCATCTCTTCATATTCATTGTTTGGTTCTTTGATATGAGGATTTGCACGATTATCAACATCTTTATCTTGACCTATATGCTTTTGTCCTTCAGAGAGATCTTGAAGTTTCTCCAGAGATGTTGGGCAGATGAGTATTGACCAACTTTCACTTTTATGGTGTCTCACAAAGTACTAAGAATTATATTCATGGCTTTCATATTGTATCTTATAGATACATCGACAGAAATATATCGAGAGACAACATAGTCCCATACATATATTCTTGAGTTGTTAGATAAAATTCCATTCTATCTTTCCATAATACAAAACTCAATTCACTAAACATAGGAATTGGACCAACATCTTCATCAACGGTAATCAGATCTGAAACTATTTTAATACTTGGAACTTCATTTGATTCCTTTGCATGCTTGGTGACTTTCTTCTTTGATTTTCCTGTCTTTGTACTCTAAGATCTTCCTTCCAGCTGTTAAGTTACTACTGAAGGTACCCACTCTGATACTGCTTGTTGGAAATGTTGAGAAAGAGGTGAATAAGTATTTATTAGTAATAACAATTCATTAATATTTTTAGACCATTAATTGATCTTCACTAGTATTTAACATTTATCAATAAAAGTAGTAAACAACACCATTCAACAATGCACAATAATCAATACAGTGGATACATATAGTTTTAGGTGGAAAACCCCCTCCAGTTCAAAAACCACTGAATGCTTATTAATATTTGCCTTCTTCTTCAAAATAAATAATTACATCAAGTTTTCAACTCCAACTGAAGGATGCTCCAACCCCCTGTTTTACAAGATCCAACCTATAGGATGCTCCAACACCCTATTTACCAATTGCAATTGGGAGGATTCTTCAACACCCTAGATCTCAGGCTCCAACCTGATGGATGCTCCAACACCCTATGCACTAGTTGAAAATGGTTGGACACTCCAACTCCCTATGTAGGCTACAACTTACCCTAGCACCACCTTGCCACCCTAATCAACCAGTGGACCATGTTTCACAATTTTCAAACTGGATCCCCCTGTGCTCTGAATCAATATAAATTATATGTAATATTGGTTCTTCTTCTTTGCTCGGTATGTATATGTTAATTTTAGGTATGTTCTATTCTTAGAGAAATTTACTTCAATTTTTCAAGTTAGCTCATCAATTCCACATTAGCAAGCACATTAACATGATAGTAAAATATATATAGAATATAAACTTAAACAATAGAAGACAAGCCAGGACAATAGGACACAAGATGTGGTGCTAGCCAGGGACAAACCCCAATGTGGGGAAACCCTTGATCAATTCTTCTTATATTATTCAATAGTTCATCATAGAGAGAGATAGTACAAATACATAAATTTTAGATTTTATGAGAGTAGTAGCAAGATCATCATTCCACTAATGATGACAGTTCTGAGATGCAATCCTGAATTCCCATGACAATCTTCAATCAATGATAGTACTGTAGAAATTCAATCTATTAATCCTCCTTACAGCTGCAACATTCCACTAATAGCTTGAAACATTGGAAGATATGATGAGAGCACAAATAGTAGCCCTAAATAGCCTTTGCTATGATGCTATGGCCTTTGATCTAGCACATAGCAACTTTTGTAACATATGTTTTCAAAAAAGTTATACAAACATTATCAACACGACAATATGGGACTATAAGAACCTAGCTCAATGTTAGCACCTAATATGATATTCAACCATCTACTGATCTTTTCTAACCCTAAAGGTCAGACCTTATGGTTGTGACCTTCATTTGCTGTGGATAAGAGCCACTCTAGAATGTGGTTGGAACCTTCTTTAGGACTTTGGCTAGGGCACGTTAAATCCACAGATTTTGGGCCTTATACATCAGCAGATAATGGCTCTCCTTAAGTTCATATGTGTTTGATACTTCTTTGTCAATGTTTATGGCTTGTATTAGGCCTCCTCCTTGATTGCGTCTAGGGCACGTTAGAACACCATCTTATGACACTTGCTTGGACTACGGCTAGGGCTTGTTAAGGTTCCTCTATACACCGTATAAGGATCCTTCTCTTGCTATGTAAAAACCATCATTAAATGTGGCCTAGGGAACCTTTAGATGTTGTGGCTAGGAGCATCATGTAGGTGCATATATCACCCTCCTTGACTGCAGCTTTGGACAATGTATGAGTCTTCCTTAGACAGCATATAGAAGGCCTCTCCTTGCTACTTAGATAAACCCTCCTTGACTGCGCTTAGGTGTATTCTTCTTCTGCGGCCATATGGCTCCTTCACGACAGGGTTAAGGTCTCCCCTCCATGCCTGTGTTAAGGGCTAGGGCATCTCCTCTTGGGCAGCGTATAGACCTTCTCCCAGGGACAGTATGAATACCTTCTCTTCTAGGCCTCTCTTTCCACTAAAACCCAAACAAGTGGAGAGAGGGATCACAAAAGATGAGTGACCAAATGAATTGAAGGCCACCTCTATTTATGGTGCAATGTTGAGTTGATTGTGGTTAATTTGGTTGCTGGCCGACCTTGATGAATTGTCAAGTAACACAAATAAATTCATATCTCCATGAATACATGTCAGAATGAGATGATCTCTAGATCAATCCTACACCTCTCGATGAGAGGAAACCAAGAAAAATATCATCGACCATAAATAAGAATACCCACATGGAGTTTGTCCCTAGTTTCAAATTTTAATACTCCCTCTTAGCTAGGGAGAACTCCATCTGCTAATCCATTTACCAAACTGTACTATCTCTTCCATAAACACACTACCCAACTTATCTTCTTTGCTGAACCATGAAGAAGAAGAAGTGATCGAGAATGTATCATACCATTCTCTACTGACCCGAAGTCAGTCCCATATAACGAGAGTGTCTCATACCACTCTTACTGATCTCAAATCAGTTCCAAATAGAGATAGTATCTCATACCACTCTTATCGATCCAAAATCAGTTCCAAATAAAGAGAGTGTCTCATAACACTCTTACTGATCCAAAATCAGTTCTAAATAAAGAGAGTGTCTCATACCACTCTTACTAGCCTGAAGTCAGTTCCAATTGATCCCAGATCAATATCATCCTAGCATAGGGAGTACGGTAGTACACGATGTGTCCATCGATAGTATTATGGTCCCTATCCTCATTTCCCCACTCATTGGCTAGATGAGAGGTACTTCCCATGAGTTCCAGACTACATGGGTAGAATGTCTTAGTAGGAGAAGGATGAACCACTCATCCTGCTTACATGTGACCACAAGGTATCTCAGGGGAAGGCTAAACCACTCACCCTGTCCACAAAAAATCACTAGGGGAAGGCTAAACCACTCACCCTATGATTGTGTCTCAGTAGGAGAAGGATGAACCACTCATCCTGTCTACATAGAAAACCACTAGGGAAGGCTGAATCACTCACCCTATGGTTTCTCATCGCTCCTAGAAGTACCCCCAAGCCCCCCGGAGCTCCCAGAGCTCAATGTAAAAATTATTTAGGAACTTCAGGAGTGAGTCTCTCCACGACTCCTATTCATTCTCGGAAAGTTGAGAATTTGACCTTTCCTAGGGGCTTCATCTGAATATTGGCAACCTACACATCAGTCCCAGAGTGATGGAGCCTTCTTGCTCCCCGTTGTACTATATCCCAGATAAATTGGTACCTGATGTCTATATGCTTAGAGCGATCATATAACATGGGATTCCTCAACAATCGAATCACACCTCTGGTTGTCAAAGAAGATCATGATGGTATCCAAGACATGTCCAAATAGCTCACAGAAGAGATTCCACAACCAGACATCTTCACGGGAGGACATATTGACAGCTATGTATCTGGCCTCATTGCTGCTCAAAGCAATTAACTTCTGCTTCCTACTCATCCAAGATCTCAAGGAAGAACCGAAAGAGAAAAAGCACCCATAAGTGCTCTTACAGTCCCCCACACTGCCTACCCAATAAACGTTGAAAAAACCATGCAGCCTGTTATGAAACCAGCTCACAAAAAGGTAGAAAAGATAGATGAACGCCTTAGAAATAAGCCTCTTTGAAGGGGAAACCTAATTTACATTACACAAATGAATAATTCTTATATGATACAAATGATAAGACCTCCTTTATATATGTAGGGGTCTAAGGGGTCATAATATAATTAGAGCCAACATAACAATAATAATCTAAGGGCACAATAATAACAATAGTGGGCTTCTATGGGGCATAATAATAACAAATATGGGGACTACATGGGCATAAAAGTATAATAAGGGGGTTTTACTAATAACAATAAGGGGTTAAACTAGTAGTATAGGTACCTAACATGCCCCTCTCCTTCAAAAAGTGTTGTCCCCAATGCTTGAGTAGTTCTTGATGCTTCCGTATAAATTCTTGTCCTCCCACATGGAATCTTCGACAGGTAATTTCTTCCACTTAATGAGATACTCTAAAATTTCTCTGTTTTTTATCTATCGATTTCTCACTTCTGTGACTACTTTAGGTTCTAATATGAATTTTCCTTCTTTGTCAAGTTCCCACAATATTGTTTGAACTGGGATCTTCTACAACTTTTGAATGAGTTCGCACTCTTTTGGGCATATCGATATCTGTAAGGCCTAATGTTTGGAGGAACACTTCCTCGAATCAAATGAATATCATGATCATGATCATGAATAGGTGGGAGGCCTTTGGACTCTCAAATACCTTGGAATGATTGACCAAAATGTTTTGGAGATCTGGAGTCGGATCCTCTAGTGAACATAATTGTGCAATTATGCCCCGTTGTTCTTTATTTAGAAGCTTTGTCATGACATTAGAGTTGATTATCTTTCTTGGTTTCCCTTCAATACCCCTTAGTTCAACTTCCTTTCCTTCCCAAAAAAATTTCAAGATAAGTTCTTGAAAATTAAAATCTATCGTACCCAAAGATTGTAGCCATTGGACTCCTTGTAAAACATCAGCACCACCCATTGGAATCAAAAGCATTGGGCTATTCAATACATATTCTCCCATGGATAGCTTGATATTATGGCACTTTCCAGAGAAATTTATGGTTCCTCCACTTGCAACCATCACTCGACACTCTCGTGCTGGATATAGGAAGCAATTCAATTCCTTGGCTATTTTACAATAAATAAAATTATGGGTACTGCCCAAATCAATCAACACTATTACCTTTTTCTTCTTGATATGTCCTTCTATCTTGATAGTTTGAGGAGTGGTAATTTCTTCCAATGCATTACAAGATATGGTTCAGATTCTTTCTTGATGCTTGATGTGATCTTTCATTTTTGAACATTCTTTCTTCTTGATATGTCCTCTATATTGATAGTTTAGGAGTGGTATTCTGGCCAAATGCATTAACAAGAATGGTGCAGATCATTTCTTCTTCTCAATGGTGAATATTTCCTTCTTGAACCGTTTCTCTTGATTGTGTCCTCTATCTTGGGAGTTTGAGGAGTTGGTAATTCTTGCCAATTATTTACAAGATATGGTCAGATTCATTTCTTCTTTCTCTGGGGTTGGTTCCTGGTGTATATCCTCTTCTTTTGATGTTTCTTAATCCTTTTCTTCCTCCTCTTCATGATCTATGTAAAATAATTTCTTCTCAACACACTTATGACCTTTAGTGTATTTTTTATCACAATTGTAACAAAGCTCTTTTACTCTTTTTTCCTCCAATTGTTGTGGTGTCAACCTTGTATGTTGTGGAAGGATAGGAGAAACAATACTTCCATCTTTATCGCTGTGAGTGGTAGAATTCCTTGTTGCTATAATTTTTCTTTGTACTTTTCTTGCCTTCTATAATGAATCAGGTTCCCAATGACGAACCTCATGTTGAATGTTATCCTTTAAAGTCCCTATGTAGACATCAACCCTCTACTTCTCTGGAATATTATTTTCCCTTATATTTAATTTTTGAAAGTCCTCAATGTTCTCTACCATTGAACACTTTCGTTTGAGATTTATCAATAGGCTAAAGAAGGTGTTTCGCTTTGTATCCTCATAATGTGCCATCATTTCCTCCATGAAAATTGACAAAGTAACTAGTGGTTTATGAGAAAAAAGCCCTTTATACCATAAAAATTGATCCAGTTCTAAATAATTAGATGCAGTACGTACCTTTTGTAAAAGTGGTACACCATGTAGATCAAAATATTTCTCCATCTGTAGTATCCAATTTACCAGATCCTTGCCATCAAACTTCCTCATATTGTATTTTCTTGATTTTAGGAGCTCGATCTTGAAATGACTATAACTCTATAATTTTGGATCTTCCAGTTCTAAAATCACGACCTACAGTAGCCAGCTGTGTCCTCTTTCCAACTCCACCAGTCTGATTAAAATTGGATTCTCCAAGAAAGAGTTATGCACAATCCCCCAAGATGACCTGATTATATACCTTTTCAGAAGAGTGAACTTGTATGAAGTTCCGCGTGTCACTTTTTTGACCTTCGGATCTAAAAAATATAAACCAAAAACTACCATATGTCCTCTTTTTGTAAGTTCTTACGAAAATTCAATCTGATGCTATGAGCAAAAGTTATGACGATTTTCCAAAGGTCAGCTGTTTAAGTTGTAATTCAAGAGTCTTCAAACACGCTAACCTCATCAGATCATATGTCCAAAAATATATCAAGACAAGGGACCCGAGGTTCAGACTATTTTTTTTCTCAAATTAGTTTTTTTATCTTCTGAAACTTTGTAGAGAAAAATTTATAGTGAAACATCCATGATGACCTGTTTTAGATGAAATTCTGGAGCTTGCTAAAACCCTAACTTCCTCAAATCATATCTTTGAAAATATAGCGAGACAAGATCTAAAATTCAGACACGAGGTTCAACGTGATTTCTTCTCAAATGGGTTTTTTTGTTAGCTTCTGAAACATTGCAAAAAAAATTTATAGCAAAAAATGAAACAATGACTTGTTTGGAGCAGCGAAACCCTAGAATCCAAAGCTCTGATACCAAATGTTATGAGACCAACTCACAAAAATATAGAAAAGATAGATGAACACCTTAGAAATAAGCCTCTCCAAGGGGGAAACCTCCTTTACATTACACAAATGAACAATTCTTAGATGATACAAATGACAAGACCTCCTTTCTATATATAGGAGTCTAAGGGGTCATAATATAATCAGAGTTGACATAATAATAATAATGTAAGGGCATAATAATAACAATAGTGGGCTTCTATGGGGCACAATAATAATAATATGGGGACTACATGGGCATAAAAATATAATAAGGGGGTTGTAATAATAACAATAAGGGGTTACACTATTAGTATAGGGACCTATCACAGCCTCACATCTTTGGTGGTGTATCATAGTCCATGAGTGATTCTGCCCCAAAGATATCTCAGAAGATTCTTAGCACCAATCCAATGTGAGTGGTGAGGCTCAACCATATATTGGCTCAATGTGTTGACTGCAAAACATATATCCAAACAAGAGTTCACCAAGAACATCAATTCTCCTATGAGTTGATGAAACTCAGAGGCATTTCCCAAATCAGGTCTGGCAGCACTAGCACATAACTTCTTAAAGTTAAGCTCCATCGAGGTAGTCATGGGCTTGCAATCCACCATTCCAAATTTGGAATCCAACTCCATATTACTTTTGCAAATGAAAGGGTTTGTACTTGCCATAAAGAAGTCGTCTTCACAGGGTACCAATATGAGAGTTCCATCATCCACAGCCTTCAAGGAAAGGTTTGGATCAACTTCACTCCTAGTGAATCTCATCTTCATTAGATAGCTACCAATCCTCTCATACTAAGCTCGATGTGCTTGCTTCAAACTATAGAGAGTTTTCTTCAACCTGCATACATGAGATTTCCAATCATGAATCTCAAATCTCTTGGGTTTTTCCACATCTGTGGTCTTGCTATTGCATGAGGGGAATGGTCTCCTTGTATGATTTCCTTTGGTACATCTGAAACATGTACCTTCATGCTCTTCCTTGAATTCAGGCATCCCTCTCACCATTTGTCTCACATCGGGAAGGGCCCCACAATGAAGATGGGTAGACCTCTGGTGTCATTGACGAGATGAGTCACCTATCATGGTTCGCAATGGACTTCTTGCAACTTGATACAAATTGCCAATCCTGAATCCAAGAGTAAAATCATCTTGAAAATTCCTTTTTCAAACACGTACCTTTCCATCTGTTAGCACTCAAATCTACCTTACGCTGAAATAAGGTAAAACTCAAGGCTACATCAAACCACGCTCAGCCTCGTAGCTAGCCCTACGAGAATAGGAGAGGGCTCTCTCTGGGTCAATCTCGGCAAAAGGTAATCGATGAGGCTCGAGATGACTAAATTGGTAATTAATTTTAGGCTAGGTATGAAGTACAAGGAGTTTGAAGTTGATTTTTTTGGGGTTTTTGTTGAATCTAAGGGAAAGGCAATTTTGGGCGCGGGGATGAGACACAGTTTTTGCAGAGGTCCGATTGAGGCAAGGAAGGCGATTGTCTTGATGCTTTAAAAGTGAAAGAGATGGATAGATCATACTGGTGAGGAGCTAAGGAGAGCAAGAATCTTTCAAGGATTCTCCTTAAACATATGAAAACATGGAAAATCAAACAAACTTAAAGGCAGAGCATAACAAATTATGGGTTCTACCTTAACACTTCATTTGTTTCAATTGCAGAAGATGAGAGAAGGAAAATGATACACATAAAAACTTACAGATACTGAAAGAAGCACACCATCAACACATAAAGCCACATGAATCCCAAATAGTGCTGCAAAACCCTGGTCTTTCCTATGCCAAAATTGCAGAGATACAATGTACAATATAGTCTAGGCTTTTCCCAAAAGTCCAACCCTGAAAATGACTTAAAAAATACATAATATAGGCAAGCCAACCCATTCACTTGTCTCTAGGGGTCGAGCTCATCATCCTAGGAGATGTTTCAACCAATTCTAAACAAAGCACTACAATCTAGGCATCCAAAACAACTTGCCTCTAAAAGAAGGGAAACTGATCCATTCATTAAATTTTGACTATTTTTTTTAATGAATCATCTAGAATAGGTAAATAAGTGCCAAATTTACATCATGTACATCAAATTATATCAATCTGGGTCAAAAATCACATCAAGAGGTGAAACTGGTCATAACTGCTCGAAATTCTGAGCTGGAAAGAGAAAATTGTACCAAAAATCTCTAT